>SNQJ01S0020808.1:35633-68411 GCA_010110895.2 Picea sitchensis
CTATCTTTGGCAAATTGTCTCTCTTGGCTCTTGTTTATGGTTATCTCTTGATGTAATGGTTGATGGAAGTGATGCGCTAGCCTTGGAAGGCTTCTCTCTTGCTATTGTGGTGGATTATCTTAGCATTTTTCCTTGAATTGATATGGTTTTTACTTTCATGCTATCATTTGTTTCAAGTAAAGGTTATTGTGCTATGAGCTAGGTGGGAAGTATTAAGGCATACACCCCCACCATAGTTTTCATCATTTTACGCTTCATGTTATTGGCTAAACAAGGGTTTCCTAAGAGAAGTATAAGGGCATACACCCTCTTAGCTTAAACCCTAGCTAGAGAAACTTTCTTTGGGGAGTAAGAGGGTTTACACCCCCAAGGAGGTAGCTTCTCTAGCTCTTTCTTTGCATGACCCCATTAACCCAATTATTAAGAGCACTAGTCATTTATTATTGCATTGGAGATATAAAATTGTTGCCTTGGGAAACGTGATTTTTGCGAATTATAAGTCTATCTCTTTTGGAAATTTTTCTTTGAGCCCTTGGCTTTCTTGCCTCATTGAGGCGTCCTCTTTCTCCCAACAGTTTGTTTGTTGTACTGACTTTTTTCCTACAGCCATAAGGCTGCAGAAAACCCTAACCCTAGACCATTAATATCTCACAATCTAACCCTAAGAAACCCCCCAAACTTCACTCACCTAATCTACTAATTAAGTCGCACTTTTTAGGCTAATTTGGGGCACATTTTGATGGTTGATTTTGCTGTTGTACACCTTTGAATGCTACAGCCATAAGGCTGATAATTTACTGCAGAAAATTACTTCATAACAGCCCTCTTATTTACTCTCAAAGTACTTCACATAATTCATAGTCAATTGTTAGTTTTGTTTTGGCATTTGTTAACTAGTCTTGTGTTCACTTTATGCTGATTTAGATATCTTTATTTGCTGATATACATTAGTTACTAACTGTTGTTATTAGGGACAGAAAACTTAACTTGCTTGTCCACTTGATTATATTGCAGCATATGCTTGTTTTTCTTGTGTCTCGGGCAAGTATTCACACTTGGCGGGTCACTCAACCTACTTAACAACCTTTGGACCTTCTCAAGACCTCATTCCAAGACCTTGATTCCATTTAAACTTGACTTCTAGGGACTTCATCTCCATGTTCATCCGTCTTCATCTCTTTCCCCCTAGGGTCACTGGGATTCCCCCCTTGAGGTGACTACCTCACCTCTAAAGTGACGGGGACACCTGCCTAAGGTGACAGTGGGTAAGTGACCTCTTAGTTGTCGCCATTTAATGGTTGGGTCGGGCTTTACCCAACCTACAACTTGTGCGATAACACCGCCAAGAAGAGAAGTTCGAAGAAAAAACACACACTTCTTTATTGATCAAGCTTACAGTAGGGTTGATTGTGCCACACTTGGCAAGATTACAATCGATACAATGCTTCCTTTGCTCAGAGAAAAGCCACCAGACTATAGAGAGAGAGAGAGAAGAATGAGAGAGACACTATGTTGTTGCTGCAAGAACCGACCAATAACCAATGTCAAGCATCCAATATATAGCACAATGAGGGCGCATATCCCAAGGGAGAGGGAGAGGACGCATGGGTGGCTAAAAAAGGAGGCTAAGTATATGAGGAAGAGAGATATGTGAGGAGTGTGAGATGAGTGAGTGTATGTGAGAGTTTGCATGAAGGTTATATGCGCACAAGAGAGGAGAATGCACCCTAAAACTTAGGAAGGTGCACTTGAGGAAGAAAGGGAGTAATGAATGATAATGAAAGTGAATTGACTTTATGGAGTGAAAGAAACGCATGGAGGCCAAATTTAGTTTTCTAATGCATGTCTTTTTGCTAAATTTGACAAAGACATGAGTGAGTTATGGCTAAGAGGAATTCGCCCTATCTTTTAGGAAATTTCCTAATTTTTAGGAAAATACAGTTTAAACTCAACAAGAGGCAAATTTTAAGGAGTTGATGCATGGCAAGTGGAGGGATGATTATATGTAGGAATATATGGCTAAATTTAGGCCCGGTTATGTGACTCCCTTTTCTCCATTAATTATTTATTTATGCTCAAGTCTTGGAAATATGTGCCCCCTGCCTAAGTGGATGCCACATCACTCTGTAGATCTTCCACATGTCGACCTGTGAGGGTGCCACTTGGCACTACATGGATGATGATCGTACCTGCTAAATATAGAACTTTCTAAAAATAGAATCCAGCTCCTAAATTTTAGGAAACTGTCCATGTCATCCAGGAACACTGAGAGAACACCGCCACATGTCATTGTCTAAAAATAGACACTGCTAAAATAGAAAGTTGTTTGAATGCCCTTGACTTCATACTCATTGCACTCGTTTTTCCGCAAGGGATCCGAATATGCGATCAGAATTGACATGCGAACCCTTGTGCTCAACCTGCTAAAAATAGTAAATTGTGCCAAATCGTCTCGGAAAAGATCTAAAAGACTCAGACTGTCGCAAGGATCCACAATATGTGCTCGAAATCTAAATCTGGGGCCTGGAGCCCAAACTGCTAAATACAGAAATTTCCTACATGTCACCCGAAAAAGTACTATCGGGCCTAGAATCATGCAAGGACTCTCCCTGTATGCTCAGAACTGCTCCAAACTGTCAAGAGACCAACTCAAACAATATCTCCTAAAAAGTATGTAGACATCTCTCTCAAAATGCATGGGAAACCAAGCCAACTCTAACTCTGAACCAAACGACCATGCATCGATCATATACCTGCCTCTGATGGGAACCAACCTTTGCTAATCATAAGTGCTAAACTCTGAAAGAATCTCAGAATGTCAGCCAAAATAGTGCATGCTAGCTCTTAACTCTTAAGATTTTCAAAGGTGAAATTTTAGTGGTTAACACGGTGAATGTTCATCGGTGGGACTTTCAAGAAGTACATCTAGAGACGTGAACATTGATTTAAATCGGTACTTGAAGGCACATGTGTTAGTTCCTTTTCTCAAACTACTAAAAATCCCAACACAAAAAGAAAAGGATAAGAAATTCTTGGGTGTTGAAGAAGTTACAGAAGTTGTCGAGGATGATCCTATAGTATTGCAGACAATGAACCAAGGAAGGAAGAATGGAAGTCGTGGTCCTTTTTTCATCTCTCTTCTAGTGAATGACATGTTACACAATTACATGATAGATTCGAGCGTATCAACTAATGTTATGCCACTCAAGGTGACGAATCGATTGGGCCTCAAGACTACTCGATCGTATAGAAATGTGTGTGCATGGATTCAAGAGAGATCAAGGTGCTTGGTCTGATCAAAGATATCCAAGTTAAGTTTGCAGTGTATCGAGATATCTCTATGTTAATGGATGTGGTTGTCATTGATGTTCTTCATTCCTGAGGCATGTTGTTGTCAGGGAGATGGGTTGCTAGCTTTAGTGGTAGTTTACATATGGATCTATTTATGCCACTATCCCAACTTGTGAAGGTATCTTCCAAATGAACCTATGAGTGAATTTGTTTGTACAACGGATGATGAGTTCATAAATTATGTCATTTTGTCACATTCTCTAGCTCCATAGGTCAAGAAGGAAGAATGAGGTGAAGAGTATGAAGAATAGGAAGATGCATTTTGATGGGGCTCAGTCTAGGTGAGGTGCAGGTGCATGTATTATTTCCACTTCTCCTCAAGGTGATACCACAATCTTTTCTTACACGTTGGAATTTAAGTCCACTAACAATGTAACAAAGTATGACGATGTGCTTCTTGGACTCGAATTGGCTAGGGATATGGGTGTAAAGGTGTTAGAAGTTAAAGGAGATTCAAACCTTGCGGTATTACAAGTGAAGAACATGTAAGAAGCAAAGAATGATAGGTTGAAACAGTGCAGGCATGCAGTGTGCGACACCATAGAACTCTTTGATACCTTTTCTATTGAGGATGTCCCGATAGAGAAGAATACACAAGATGATGCTTTGATTGTAGTTGTTGCTACCCTTCAGCCTTCAGTCTCGGATAATTTTGAACATTGGTAGGTATTCAATGATGATTCACACATAATAAGATTTATGAATAACCTGCAAGAGTTTGTGCAGTATCAAGTGGATTGGAGGGGCCAAGATGATGAAAGTCCTAAGATTGAGGAACAGATAGATAACAAATTTCCAAAGGATCTTGTTCTTGGAAAAGATTTTTGACAAGCATGACATGTACAACAAGAAGAAAGAAGCAAGTAAATACTAGATAGCATAGAAATCAACATTGTCTTAAAAGCAACCCCTAAGCTTATCAGCATTGGAAGGAGCACTTTATAAGAGGAAAGGAAACAAATAGAGAACTTGATCAAGGAATATTGGGATGTTTTTGCCTAGTCATAGGATGATCTGAAGGCATATAAGGGACACATTATCCAACATACTATTCCTTTAAAGGAAGATGTCAAGCCATTTAAACAAAGATTGAGACAAATAAATCCAAAGTTGGCCCCGTTTATCCAAAAAGAGTTGAACAAGATGTCGGTGGAAAAGATTATTGCACCCACCAGGCATTTGTCTTGGGTTGCTAACTTGGTGGTAGTGAGAAAGAAGAATGGAGAAATAAAATTACATGTGGATTTCAGGAACCTAAATTAGTTGTCTCTGAAGGATAACTACCCATCACCTCATATGGAGAACCTATTGCAGAGGGTCACAAGATCAGGAATATTATCCATGTTAGATGGATTCTCGAGATATGACCAGATACTAGTAAAAGAAGAAGATTGACACAAGACAACTTTCACTAGCCCATGGGGAACGTATGAATATTTGAGGATGCCATTTGGCTTAATGAATGTGGGATCTACTTTTTAGAGAGCTATGGATTTTTCCTTTAGGGATTTAATTGTGAAGATAATTGAGATATCTCAAGACGATTTGACAGCATTTTCCGAAGATAGAAGTGATCATGTGCAGCATTTGGGGCAGGTATTTGAAAGGTGCAGAAAATATGGGATAACATTGAACCCAAATAAATCTATCTTTGAAGTTGACGAAGGAAAACTCCTCGGTCAAGTCATTTCTAAGGAAGGAGTTACAGTTGACCCGCTAAGAATTGAATACATTCAACAGATTCACATGCCATGAAGCAAGAAAGTAGTGCAGCCTTTCTTTGGAAAGATCAACTTCATCAAGAGATTTATACCCAATTTTGCAGAAATCACAAAGCCTATATCTAACTTGTTGAAGAAACCCAGGAGTCCAAATGGAATGGTGAAAGAAAGAAGGCATTCAAGATTATTAAGGAAGTTATTATATCGTCACATGTGTTGGTAAGCCCAAATTATGCAAAGGAATTTCAAATTTTCTCATTTGCATTGGAGGATACTATTGCAGGTGTATTATTACAAAGGAATAATTAGAACATGGGATAAGCACTAAAAGATTAAAAGTTGAAGAACACCATCATGGAGAAATGAGCATATGCTCTGGTTCAATCTCTAAAGCATTTCAGAAGTTATGTGGGGTAATCCAAGATTATAGCATATGTTCCTCACAGAGTTGTTAAAGACATTTTGACCCAGCAAGATTGTTTGGGTATCAGGGGAAAATGGTTGTCCAGAATTCAAGATTAGGACATGGAGATTAGGCCAACAAAATTGGTAAACGGACAAGGATTAGCAAAAAATGCTTAAGGGAATGAAAAGGCATTGACCATCAATGAGAAGGAGGCTCCTAAGATGATATCTACAATTTTGGATGGATCAAAGCAGCATGAGTGGTATGCGAACATTATTTACTATTTGAAGAATCTAACATGTTTAGATCACCTTGTTGATTACAAAAGGAGAGCCTTGAGACTTAAAGCATCAAAATATTGTATTGTTCAGGGGGATCTGGGTTGGAGAAATTCAGAAGGTTTGGTCCTTAGATGTGTAGAAGATATGGGGGCTCACAAACTGATGACAGAGCTACACGTTGGATTATGTGGAGGACATTATGCGGCAAAAACCACTACACATAAGATCGTGAGGGTCGATTGTTATTGCCCAACAATATTTGCAGAGGTCCGTAGGTTTGTTAGAGCATGTTAGCCATGTCAAATGTTTGCAGAAAGGCAACATCGAAGTTGGCACCAAGATTCCAAAGGGTGCAATGTTGGGTGCAAACACTCAACAATTAAGAACATGTCTAGCTGGCGTCAACATTACCCCCTAGCCTATCCTTTTTTTGATAAGGATGACTCATTCCATCACCTATTCCGATTGTATCCAGAAGCCCAGGCACTTTGGTGTTGGGTAGCAAACTTCTACACACCAGGTTGCACGAAACAGGGAAACGTTTCTGAGTTTCCGAAACCAGGACGATACGAAACAGACCCTCAAATAATGGAAACGTCGTATATAAAAATATCAAAAAAAATCAAAAAAAAGTAAAATATATATATATAGTTTTTTTTAAAATAAAACATTATATTGCAAGAAAAACATAACGATACACATAAATGACATTTTAGAAGGAAAACCATGTCCATATTAACTCCCATAGATGATCAATATCATTCATTACATGATGCAAGTAGCAAAATCCAAAATTATCCTTTATAGATGAGGCTTTACATCCAAAATCAGCGTTTATAAATGAGGTTGTATGTGCTGAAAATGAAAGAAAACATGAGCTAAAGGCAACTGCAACTACATATCCTAATACATATCATACTGATCCTCATCCTCATCATCAAAAATAGAACAAGATGCATGTTCAACAGAACTAGAGCCTCGATGGGAAGAAGAGGCAACTTGAATTCCACTTCCACTTGCATCATCAAAAATATCAAGAGCAACAAGAGAGAGCTCTAAGTCTAGGTTTTTTGCATCCACATCCCACTCTTTCTGAGGCCCACTTGTATATTTTTCACCCTTGCGAGACACAAGGCGGAGGTCTGAATGCACATAAACAAGATCCTCAGCCTTATGCGATCCCAACCTGTTGCGCTTCACGAATGAATGAAACCATAGGTGCTCCAATTCCTTTTTGTTGATGAAGTGTTTGCCACTTGTGATAGAATACAAGTGGCAAGGCCTTGCAAATATACACCATTTTCCCCATGACAAGTCCACCATTTAATCGGGTTCATGGTGCTTCTCTCCTCCAAAGCTGAGATGTCTACAAAATCCTCTAATCCAGCAGCAAAACAAGCAAATTCCTCCTTCACCTTTGTTTGTTGAGAAGATAGAAACAACCTCTAGAAGGTTTTTTTCACTCTTGTGGCCACCTCCTTGTCCTTATGTGGGGCCTTCCTCTTCCCATTGCTTTGAGCAATGAACTCCTCATCATAAAATTTGGGATTTAGAGCATGTCCCAAAGTGTGCAATAAAGTGTTAAAGCCATTCCACCTAGTAACAATGATGGACCTCACATACTCAACAAAATCAACCTCAACAAAAAACAGAGTGGGAGCCTCCTGTGTAATAATTTCCACGATTTTCTCAACCATGGTATCCATGCAATCATAAATCTCTCCTAGGAAACGTTTGTCTATGTCTGCATTTCAGAGAAGCTCAAATGCAGGTAATGTAAACTTGAGCAAGAATTCTACCTTGCTTCACCAATCCTCATCAATCAACACCCTCCGCACCATACTTCCTCTCTTTGAATCTTCCTGTCTCCACTCAACCCAAGACACACCCACCACCATACTCATCAATGCACTTTTGACCTCAACAAGGCGGTGCAACATGATGAAGTTTGAGGCATATATTGTCTCAACAACTTTGAGCAACTCCAATTTGGAGTATTCTCGATACATTGCTTGAGACTAGTGGTGGTTGGTGATGAATTTAATGATCTCCCTAGCTTTCCCTATGACCTCCTTAATCCATTCAGTTTTTGCCTCAATCTCTTCTAAAACGAGATATAAATTATGGACAATGCAAGGAGTCCAAAAAATATGATGATATCTGTTGCCGCCTTATACACACCTTTGGGAGACGTGGAAGAAATCTTCAATCCACTCGGTGTGTCCTTGGGGGCAAGTGAGAGTTAAGGTGCTGTCACCTAATCCTCAACTCCTCCGTCTAGGCCAACTCCTACCGAAGCCAAGGGGGGTAGTCCCTAACAAATATACTTTCTAAGTATACTAAGGCTTTTAAAGAAGCTAAGTACAAAGAAAATGAAATCTAGGAGTTTATTGCTTCTGCAAACCATTAACCACTTTAACCCGAAATTAACATGAACATTCATTCACCGCGATATATATATAAATCAAAATTAACTTGCATCAAGGATACTAAGAAGCGGTTGTCGGTGCAAGTTATCATTTACATCAACATATAACCAAATTATGAAATGTAGCAGACCACATGGCTTTATTGCTTGTAAATGATTGAGACCGATGTGCCTTAAAGAGGTCATTTAGGCAATGTAGTTCGCGTGTTTTATTAGGGTAAATTAAGAGTTGATTAGTGAAATGGTTTGGAGCCTCCTTGGAGGTTAATTCTTTGCTTGGAAACTAGCGGAGAACCTTACTGAAACCCAAATGGTCTCACCGGTAAAGCCCACTTAAAGTCTTGGATGTCCAAAACGGGAGGGAAGACAGGTCCCAAGAGGGCCCGCCTTACTTCCCAGGTCACTTTAAGGCGTTTTCCAGCACATCAATTTAACAACTTCGGAGGTTTTTCCTAATTAAATCTATCAACCACTAACCAACACAACATGTATGAAACTAATTTCCAGCAGATTGAGAATAGCTCGCAATTGGAAGGGTCAAGAACAAAACTGAGAGATGAGGGGAATTTGTTTTATTTTATGCAAAAATATAAAAGTGTGAACTAATTACTAAGTCCACAGCCCGGCCGAGGCCCCTTCGAGGAATTATTTGAGGGGACGGTTTATTTTGCCAGTATAAAAGGAAATGTTTGACCAATTACTAAGTCCACGCGCTAACCGAGGCCCCTTTAGGTGTGAGGGGCGGTTTTATTTATAGGTAAATACTAAATTTGAAATCTAATCTAGCAATTATTGTTCTGCGAGAACGAAAGAAATGATCTAAGCTAACAACTTGTGCAAAATGACAAAATCACCACAACACCCTCCCCACGAAGAGTTTAGGAGATTGTAGCCCAGCTTATTTTATTATGACTTTATACAATGCTTATTGGGATGACATGAGCATTCATTAGGGGGCTCCACAAATGCTTACAAGATTTACAAAGCACTATGAAGTGAAAAAATGGCCTCCGGGGGTCCAAGATGCCCCTAATCCGCCCGAAAAGGACATAGTTTCTTCCTATCTGTTAATTAAGCTTCGTAAAACAACGAACAAAAGATGATAAAGATGCCCAAAAACACTTTAGAAGTGTCTTGGGTTATGAGACAAAAATTCAAAAAATTCTAAGTTATTTTGCAATTTTTCGACAAAAAATTAACTAAGGAACTCAAGCTAAATGTTGTAAAAACTTAGTCTTTGGGAGAAAGATAGGGGTATTTGTGCTCAAAATGAATGAAATAGCACTCCCTACACCCATGGACCAAATTTTTTCGATTCAGACAAAGTTTACTATGTCTTAGCCACTTAGAAATTAGGTTAGAGTCAAAACAACAATTTTTAATTGCTAAAAATGACATTAGTCAAATGTCAAAATTATTGTAATTGTGAGTTAGTGAGTGAGTGTAGATTGGAGAGGTGGCAAGAGTTAAGACCCTCCTAACCTACCCAAACCCTTCTTAACCTTTTCCCAACTTAATCCAACCTCTTAATTCACTTTTTCAACTTTCTAAGTTTTGCCCTGAGGGGAAAAACGACCCATAGCTAACCAAATCCTTTGAATCTCTCCCTAAGAAGTTGAAAGGACCCACTCCACATGTGGGCCCTCTAACCTACCCAAGCCAGCTACAACCTTTTCCCAACTTAATTCAACCTCTTAATTCATTTTTTCCACTTTCCTAGTTTTTTTCCCTAAGGGGAAAAAGCTTGACCCTGCTCCCTTGAGATCTCTCCTAGAAAATTGAAAGGACCTCCCACGTGTGGGCCCTAGACCTACAAAACCCTAACCCAACCTAAAAAACTAACCTTTAACCTAACTCTCTCCCACAAAAAGCTCACGCCCCTCCTTTTCTAGCGCCCTCATTGGTGGATACTCACTCCACACTCACCCAACCTTAACCACTTACCAAAAATGGCAAGTGGGCCCTCTCTTACCTGATTAAGCCCCTAGCATGGATACCTAGCCTATCTAATGCTTCCACCTCACCTTTCCATCTTTCCAAGACTCAAACCCCCTAAGTGGGCCCCCCCTCTCTTGGGATTCTCTCTCTTGCTCAAGTTCTAACACTTGGCACTCATGCAAACCCTCTCTCTTGACTTCTAGGGTATAAGAGAAGCCTCTCCCTCTTTTACTTCACCATTCTTTGAGCTATTGTTATGCTCTAGGGTGCTTGCCATCTTTCTTGCTCTTGCCATCTTCCACTCATTCACTTTCTCTTGGAATGCTTGGAACAATTAGTTGCCCAGGTTCCACCATATTGGATGAATAAAGAAAGCTTTGGAGGACATTTTGGATCTCATATAGATTAGTCTAGTGATCAAGATCATATGAGGTGATATTTTTTCTTACTCATCTTGTTGTTTTATATGCTAGCATTCCTTGATAGAATTAGTTTACTAGGGTAAATCAAATAAACATTAGTGTTGATGGTTTATGTATTGATTGGTTTGGATTGGATCATGAATTAGTTCGGGTTTTATGCTAACCACAATACTATGCTGCTATAGATCTACTTTGTGTGTGAGTTACAGGTTGTCTCACAGATTGTGGAGTGGATGAGTCTTTTAGAAGCTGTTTACAACCACTTCCTGCATAAAATCCAAGCTGTTCTTTTAGATCGATATCTTGCTATCATTCATTGTCATTTTTAAGTAGCATTTTAACTCTTAGATAGGTCAAAAAAATTTCAATTTTTATCACTTAATACTATGTGGAAATTTTTTCTGTGTATACACAGGAAATTTCTGTAACAAATATTAGTGTTCTTGCAGCATTTCCAGCAAGCTTTTGCTTCTTGTTTTTTGACGTCATATTTTGTTGCATACAACACCTTGGAGGCTTCCCAAACAACTCTCCTTGATTTTGGGTGGCTTGTTCTCCTCTCTTCTCTTTCATTTCCTAGAAATTTCTGAAGTTTTCCTAAGTAGTTTTGAGCTCATAAAAGTAATCTAACTTGGTTAGTCATTCTTTGTTCATATAACACCTAGATTATTGTATATCATTTTTTTTATTTGTTATATAAAATCAATCTAATAATGCTTCTTAGCACTATCAAGATAGTTCTTACTGTGAGGAGTAGGCCAGCAGACTGTCTAGTCTCTCCATGTATGGGGACACTTAAAGACTCAAAGCCCTCCTTTTCAGTGCAAGTTTGTCTTAGTATTGGTAACTTCACTTGCTAGGCACGACCAGGGGGAGTCATCCCCAATATCGCCATCAGCTTAAGGGAATAAACTTGTGGTGATTGTCTTGCTTAACTATTTGATATATCTTAGATAGGTTTTCATCTACAAGCTTAATTTGTTTCTAACATCTCATATGCTCTTGCTTTTCATTCTTAATAGTTGGATAGCTTGAATGTGCTAACATTATTGTCTTTTGAGTTGTTTAACTAATATTAGATAGCATATTATGGAATGTTAATGTCCTAAGGATCTTATACTTGCTAAAGTTCATTGGTTTTAGAAGCTATTTCATTTGGTAGCTTAGCATAGTTTAATGTGGTTTTGATTAAGTTTTGACACACCTTGGTGACACCACTTAAAGTGCTCACGGCCTAGCCTTTAGCTCGCGGCCTAATCACTTTGGAGCCCTCTTTGCTCACGACCTTGTTGCCTAGTTGAGCCCACGGCCTAGTCCTCACGGCCCAGCTTCCTTTGGCTCACGGCCTCACTCTTTGCCTCACGGCCTAGTGTGCTAGTTGCTCACGTCCTCACCCTTGCATTTACACTCACGGCCTACACAAACACTTATTTGCTCACGGCCTAGTGTAAGTTTCTAACACCTGGCTTATATAATTCTTGGTTTTTGATATATCATATGTTTATATGTTCACAAGTTAAAGTTTAATTACTCATGATCTAACACACTTGTGGTGATATGTTTGTGGTTTAAATATTGATAGTTTAAACATATAAGCTCATTACCTAATTTGTCTTTTAAGCTATCACATGCAACACATTTTCAAAGCATTCTAAGTCATTTTAAACCTCACGACCTAGTGCATTTCTTTTAGCACATTGCACACATTATATTTTGGTTTTAACACTACATGTGTTCGTGGTTTAAGGTGCTCACGGCCTACTCTTGCTTTGTCACATACCTAGTGCTCACATAAACACCAAATCTCACACCTTAATGCTCACGGCCTCATTTGTTTTCTAGCACTCAACACATTTGAGTTTTGGTTTAATATTTCACATACATATGGTATAAATGCTCATGGCCCTCTTGGGTCTCACACACTTTTGATATACATGTGTTAATCTTGTTTATGTTTTAGATGTGA
The DNA here is from genome assembly GCA_010110895.2 of Picea sitchensis. NCBI lineage: Eukaryota > Viridiplantae > Streptophyta > Pinopsida > Pinales > Pinaceae > Picea > Picea sitchensis. The sequence goes on from SNQJ01S0020808.1 coordinate 48,147, forward strand.
TAAGTTTAACTCATCTAAATTTTAAGCTCTCACACTCTTAAAATATATTGCAAATATATTACATCATCTCACATGCTAATGGTTTAAAACTATTTAAGTGCTTAAGTTTTATCTTTCATTCATTTTCGAGAAATCATTCCATGCTTTATGGTTCATGGTTATGGTTGAATATCTTTAATGTTCTTACATGTGATGGTACATTGATGGTTTAAACACTTGTTACAATATTGCTCTATCTTTATATGTAGGTGATGGTATAATCTTGTCTTTTCAAACACTCATTTCGGATAACCTTTGCTCACGGCCATACGTTAAAACACTAAAATTTAAGTGCCTAAAACTTATCTAAAAAGCGTGTCAACACACCTAAGACCCACAGAGGGACCTAACAACATAGCAACATTTTAGGGGTCTTTGACAACTATTTCTACCATCTAAAAGGGGTAAGAGGGACAATCTTTGGGGAAGTTGCGGGGGACCGTCTCGTGATTTAGTTGGGGAGATCCCCTCTCTGACTACTTCTTATTGTGGGTGAGTGATTATGGAAGCTAGGAAGGGTTCATTAGCCCAGTATCTTGAGCGCCGGGCGGTTATTTGGTGGAATTGGAAGTTGAGACACACATCTAGTTAGGGGGTGGAAAAATAAAAATACTTAAGAAAGTACATTAGTTGCATAAGTCACATTTTGTATGTTTGGGGAGAAGTAGATGTATTGATAGACCAACACACTTGTGATAATTTTATTGCCATATCTTTCTTCTTGCAACCAATTGCCTTTATCTTTCATGTGATTATTGGGTTATCATTGATATATCTTGTTGATCAAATATTGTTGTGGTGCGGATAAAGTAAGTGATTGATTAGGTATCCCACTTGGAGAGCATCACCTTCTTGAGTCTTGAATATGAGTGGTTAGTTGCCCAGGTGAAGCGGTCCAAGTGGAGTAAAGTGCCACTTGGGGCATGCTTAGCCTAGAGATTATTGAATTGTTTATATCTTTTGTATATCTTATTGCATTTGTATCTATTTGATGTATCTTGGTAAATAACTTGTGAGTCTTGTATAAACTCTCCTAACCCTTAATCATTCTTTTGTATAATCATAATCTTGGTTTACAGGGTAGTTTAGTTGATTTGATTGTAATATTTCTTGTAATTGAACCACCCAAAGCGTAGTTGACCCCTTGCCCAATACTTAGGCACTAGTCTTTTAGTGGACTTAGGAAGAACATACATTTAGACTTAGACTTGCGCTTGCAGCTTGTCATCCCTAGGCTAGTTTTCCCCTTAGCCTCTAAACAATTGAAATTAACTCCTAGAGGCAGCTTAACTTAAAACTAGTTTGCTTAACTTAGGGACTACCCCCTTGGCTTCCCTAGGAGTAAGCCCTAGACGGAAGAGGTTCAGTCAAGGTGGCATGATGTGAAATTTGGAACTTAGACATTGTGTCTCGAGGGCACACTAAGTGAGCAAAACTTAGCTCACATTTGCAAAGTATTGCATAAGGACGGCAATAGGGGGACTTAGCACATTTCCATAAGACTCTAGGAGGATGTTTGGCATGGTAATATACATGGACACTAGGCTTAGATCATGCTCAAGCCCCAACCATGAGCATATACTCGACTCACGGAGGATTGAGTGAAAAAACTCATAAATTATAAATGCGCTGGCGGCAAAATATAATTAGTAAGTGAAAAAACACTCTAGAGTATAACTCACGCTTAGGACTTAAGGTGGCTAAGACCTTTTACAAATTCATCATGCCCACACCTCTTATTACAATTTTTATGGAAATGTAGAAAGAAAAAGGCCCACACCTCTTATTACAATTTTTTATGGAAATGTAGAGTAACCAGGTGGTCTTTTTGGACCGGCTGAATTTCTGAACTTCTGAATTTTGAACAATAATGTTCGATCTTTGGCGGCTCAGCGGAAATTCACCATAGTGCAACTTTGGTGGATAACAATATCTACTCTCAACAATCAAGCCTGTAGCTTTGCAAACGGGTGCATTATCTGTGATTACTTGCACCACATTTGTTGGCCCTACTTGTTCAATAGCAGAAATTAAAATATCAGCAATGAATTTGCTATCTTTTACCTCATCAGAACAATTTTCTGCTTTTAAGAACATCGCTCATGTTGGTGATGATGCAATAACATTGACCAAGGACCTCCGCTTTGTATCAGTCCATCCATAAGAGATAATGGAAACCCCAGTGCTAGTCCATGAGCTACGAACTGGTTTGAGAATATCATGAATCAATGAACTCTCTTTCTGCAGCAACATTGTTCTGAGTTTTCCATAGTTTGGCCCCTTGAAACCTTGAGGAGCCTCATTAATTTCCTTCACCATATCCTTCCAATAAGGGGACCAAGCCACATTAAATGGGATGTCACATGCAAATATGGCCTTTGTCACTCTTTACTTTGTTTCTTCTCTCTTTTGATTGTTGAACATCTTCATCAATCTATTGTCTATAGCTACACCTCATCCTCTAGGGCCTTTGGATATCTCGTTTTCTACCTCTAGTGCCCTCCTCTTCCTTGCTTCATGAACAATCCTTGGCTCATTGCTAACACCCAAGGAAGGAGGATGCTTGTTACTGCCATGCATAGCAATCTTAGCTCTATTATCCTTAATTTTTTGAGCATCATCATGCTCTTTATGGAATTTATCCCTCACCTGCAGATCAAGAGTATGTGGACAACCATCAATACCCTTCCCTTCATGCAAAATGTGAGCCTTGACTCTTGTGTAAGAGCCCTTGAAGGTCTTATCCTTCTTGCATAAATTGCACTTCCATTCCCATGAACCTCCACCAGCACCCATAGCCTTGACCTTGGTAACATGCCTCCAAAGAGGATAGTATTCTTGTTGTCTGCTTACTTCAGCAACTCTAGGGGCAAATGAAACAGCACTTTGAGAAGCCATGAATGTTGCAAAAACAAGAAGAAAATCTGTTCACCAAACAAAACAGAAATTTGCTAATTACTCACCAAGAGAACAAAAAATCTGCTAACTTGCTAAGCAAACATAAAATAAATATGCTCACCAAATAGAAAAGAAATCTACTCACGAAAACCACACACAATCTCCTTGTTGTTGTTGTAGGAAGCTCCTCTTGCTAATGAAAGTGTGAGAAATGAGTGAAGCGAGTGGTTTCTTATAGCAAAGGAAGGAGATTTAGGGTTTCTATTTGCTTCTAAAAAATTCTTTTTTAAATTAAAAAAAAAAGGCAAAAAATCAACCTCATTCTCATTGGACAATATAGAAAATGCCAAAAAATAAATTTAATTGACTGTTTGGGGGCCCACGACCCCCTTTTTTCCCCTTAATTTGCCTCAAAGACGCCCGAAACGCGGCCGTATGGGCCGGTATGACCGGAAAATATCGTCGGTTGTACCGTACGCCGTTTCCAAATCGGGAAACGTCGTATGGTATAACCGGCGGCGTTTCGCCTCGTTTCAGGGGGGTGGGGGGCATTTCCTGCAACTTAGTCTACACATCAAAGGATATATTAATAATTATAGCTTCTCCTTTAATTTATGGTATGTGTCATATTTATTTAGAATTGAAACTTTAATTCTTCAAGGCAAGAACAAATGATGTTATCCACGGTCATGCTAGTGCTCGTAAGTCTCTTTGTATTCATTAGGGACTTTACTATTTGTCACTAGTTGTGCTATGCAAATTCAAAATCAAGCCAAAAAATTGGTCAAGAAGCTAGAGCATTTGTGCAAAACTTGATTAGCCACTTGGACAATGCTCCTTGCACTCTAAGAACAATGTTGCTAGAAGAAGGCTCAACAGAAAGAAGGGGGCAAAATTAAAGGCAGTCTTGCCATACCTTGCATGGCAAGTTGCATGATGAAGCCCACCCTAAAACATCTATGGGTAGAGACAATTTAGGGGAACAATGGCTTAGGCAACCACTTCAAAAAGACAAATAAACCACAGTTGTTTCAAATTCACATCAACCTCAGCAAAATATGGAGGTTGTGGTCAAGATCCCCTATTCCCTGAGTTACCTCCAAAAGAGCCCTATGACAAAGACAGTAATGACTAGGATTTGCTAACAAGTGTACGGGCTATCATGGAGAGTTCAGTTTTGTGACCCTTAATGCTTTCATCATATAATCTTTGAATGTGTTCGTGGCTGGAAGGCCTTTATTTTTAGTATCTTTAATATTAATGGAAAGGATGTGGAACCTATTATTGTGCCAAGAGAAGCGAGGTACACTCTATGGCGGTGGAAGAGATGTGTCACGTGCATCAACTGAAATGGAAGAAAAATTGACATCCAACCTCTAGTGTCAAAATGGAATAAATATTGGCATTTGACAACTAATGTCAAATAAACAGTCCACAAAAAATAAATAAACTGCCATAGATCCATCTTAATCCTGGATCTTTTAAGCACCAAGAGATTTTCACCTAGGTCTCTTTTCACCCCTCTTGGTGCTTAATAGATCCGGGGTTAAGCTGGATCTATGCTAACTTATTGTAAAACAGCCCTGTACATTTTGTAAAAAAATTATATTAATGCAAGGTATTGTCAATTAAAAGTGATATATATATAGGAAGTAATCTACAGATTGGTATTTAATATGGTGGCTCAGAGACTTCTAATTCAAAAGCATCAAACGTATGTGTAAACTTTCTTGATGCAGATTAGGACATCATGGACTGATAGTCCTCGCCTGGTATTTTACAATCTATAGAGAAAATAGAAAGCATTATTCAAACAAACATGAACGATGAAAACCATTGATGTGATAACATTACCTTTTGAGTAATAAAGAAGCCGATTGAATCTAAATCTGAAAGAATGTTTCAGTGAGGATTCCAGTGCCATGGTATAGTATTTTATTATAAATATACTTACAAACAAATGTAATATTCAACCAAGTTCAACTATTCTATGCACTGCAAAACTTTGAAAACAGTACTTTAAAAGGACATTTATGTCAGTGATGTAATACTCACTTTGTAAAGATCGTCCTTGTTGAAACATAACAACGGCCGGACAAGAAGAATGCCATGATCAGCACAGGTACCACTGTACTCAGAGAACATCTGACATATAAACGCCATGCCAGCAAGCCCAGCTACACCACTGTGACGTGAAAGTCTCAGCACCAGCAACTCAGCCTATACAACTCAGAAACTTACAAGTTGTGAAAATGAAACTTCCAATTCACAATTAAACATCTCATTAAATTATAGCTTCGCTAATTCTGTTCCATTAAATGCAATGTGTTATTTACCATGAAAAACAATAATTTGTAAATGTCTTACAATCAATCTTGAACATAAAATTATGAAATCTAAAATGGCATATTGTCACAAGCCTCTACTTTGAGTCATATATAATCACTACTTAGGAAAAATGATAAAACCTTCTCCTTCCCTGGCCCTCTTTGCCTCCAACCCCCATCAAGCAAATAATACTAAAAGATAAAATAATTAGATTGATGTTCAACAAAGGGCAAAAAAGGCAGGTCAATGGGACTGAAGAAAAAAGCACAATCGCGATAAGCATCTGCAAGAGTATCTAAGGCTACTCCAATACCGTAAAATAAAACTAAACTAACAAATACATGAAAAATACAAGAAAAAGCATGATCAAGTAATGTCAGAAAAAAAGAAAGAGAAGCAGGATCTAGATATAACAGCAATGCCTAGCTCAATATCAACATCATAGACGGAAATGATACCTTTGGAATATCAATATCAATACCTTGGAACCTGTTATTGCTCAGACACTCCCTAAAGGAAAAATCCAACCTTACTGCGAGGGGAATACCTAAGGATACTATCAAGTGAATCACTACCTGTGTCACCTATGTGATTCACTCCACCCTTTAGGCTAGGAAAACCAAGCCAAGGGGAGAATCCCACGTGGTCAAGCTAAGTCCTATCATTGTAATTGGGGATAGATGAGGACAAGGACTAGATACAGAACCACAAATCACGCTCCTAGCAAATCTAAGTTATCAACAAGCAAACCAGTGGATAAAGGGGCCTTCCGAAAACTAACTCTTGGGGGATGTCAAGTCCCCAAATCCTGGCTAGCGAAGGTGTGAGAGACAATTATGGTAACCTGCTTGCAACGTTCACCTAAGGTGCAAGTACCCTCATGAAGATGGGCACCCTCCCTAGGAGCCAAAACGGCGATTATACGTCTGCCTCATGTACTGCAGGTACTTCCCACCCACACTCACCTCTGTACATGTTCTAGGAATGGCCAATACGGATACCACTTCACAATTGGCGACCGGGCGGGACAGTCGTAGGTCGGGGCCACACATATGGGCAAGGAAACTAAACCCGAAATTTCGAGAAGCGATGCCACCCAAGGGGCCTTGCACTTCCGAAATCCCCATAAACATAGTAGTCCAAGGACACCAAAACAAACGAAGAGGGGATATCACCCCACTTGCTCAAGTTCAAACTCATGCTTAACCCATGTGTGAGAGGAGCTTTCCCAGCAAGCACTTCTTGCTACTACTGGATTTTTCTCTCACTAGTGACTTCTAGTTTAGTTTTATGGCCTTGAAGAATTTCCTCTCCAAACTACACCAAGGCCCTAAATCCTACTCTAATGTTGGTTTGCTACAAACAAAAAAAGTGTAATTAATATTACATTAGTGTATGTTTTTTGAAGTTGTTGATTATTCAAAGGGTTGATTCAGGTGAGCTAGAGAAAACAATGCTTGATAAATGCTTGGAGAGTGAAAGATTGCTTGCAAGTATGTCCATATGTCAATGTACCATTACCCATCAATCAACCTCACATCAATGATCAATCGAATAACTAAGCATGTATCCCTTTTAAAAGCACAAGAACCAATGCAAGTCTATTCAATTTCAGAGATTCTCAATGCATTACAGACATGCCTTCATATAAACATCACAAACCATTTACCATAAATAAGCCATGAACCATGAAAGGAGATTTAATGTGAAGTATGCAAACTGTAGTTTCTAGTGCAACATATACTTCCTTCACAGGAGCAACTATGCATGCTGGTTAACATGTGCAAGTGACTAACTCCGTTGTGTATTTCACAGCAAAATATATAACATTAATTCAACGATAGTGTTAGTTTTTAGCTCATGAGGTGTCCCAACATAGGCCTATGTGTCCTGACTCCTAGGCATGCTAATGGACACCTAAATTGACCCACATCAACCTTTTTATCTGTAATGTCCCCCACCTCTTGATGAAGAGGTTTGGAAAGACTTAGTGGTCTAGTCATCCCCACTAGACCATAGTCTCATGCAGCATGGGGAAAAAGTCAGCTAACTCAATGTTATATTTTGAAGTTGACTTGAAAAGGTAAAAAGTAATTCACTGCAGGATTAGAGCACTTGAGGATGAGTTAGGAGTTGAACCTCAGGGTTAACTTAACTCAACAGAAGAATAGAAAGAAAGTATAAAAGAAAGCCTAGGGTGCACCTCTCATATCATCTTGGATCATATTGCATTTGGCTATTGGGCTCTTGAGCACATAGTTTTGAGGGTTTTGAGAATACAAACCCTAGAGAACAACTCAGTGGGGAAAGATTCCACTCACCTTGTTCCAAGCTTGGTCTCGGGGATGAAACACTCCACCCACACCATTCTATAGTATTCATAGGTACCATCATCTATTCAAGAGAGAAGGTCGTATCCTTAAGGGTTTTCCAACAGGGGGCGCATCATTAATTGGAGAGGAGTTCGATCCAGCTTATTGACAGGGTCTATTGACATTCTAGCACCGAGATTTTACTTGCAAGGCCTTGTTCATCAGATTTAGAGTATTTTGTGAGGGTTACTCTTGCTAGATTATTATCTGGAGCTTTGGGACGTTTTTTAGAGAAGGAGGGCACAACTATGATTCAGATCTACTCAGTTTAGAGGGGTTACACCTCAGATCTGACCCTGAGACTTCTCCTAGTGGCTTGTGGTGGCTCGATCTATCTTTCTAGAGAGTTTCAGTGTATTTGGAGGCTTCCTCTATCAGGGCCGAAATATTAAGCTTGACAGTCTTCAGGAGGGCGCAGCCTTGATTAGGATTTCAGCAGTTTGGAGGGGTAGATCTTGGCATCTTGACTTGATACTTCAGGGAGGGCTTCTACTGGCCCCGGTCTATCTTTTTGTGAAGTTTGGTGTTGTTTGGACTCTGGAGATCTCCTTCAGTTGGACCGAAACAGTGGTCTTCTTAGCTCTGCAGCAGGACGTTCCATCAGCCAGGGGGGGTTTGGACTTGACCCTGGTTCTTCTTGCACTGTTCTTCATAGCTCTGCAGCAGGACATTCCATCAACCAGGGGGGGTTTGGACTTGACCTTGGTTCTTCTTGCATTGTTCTTCATTGTATATCTAGCCTTTGGAGGCTTGCATTTCTTATCTGGAGCATTTTGTAGCAGCTTATCTATTATCTATTGGAGCCATCTGATGTTATTCCAAATCTGCATCCTCTTTGTATCAGGTTCTTGCTTTTCATGATAATAAAGGTCAGATCTATGCTATTTGGTTCCATATCTTGTGTACTGGTTAGATCTTGTATTTCCATTGAGTATATCTTCATATTTATGCTTAATAACTGGAAAAAAAACCTAAGGTCGAAACTTAAGAGGCCAACCTGCAAACACACACATACAACAAGTAAATCAGTGATCAGTTAGTGTTCCAAGCAAAACAAATTGGCTTGGGAACATTACAGTGGTATCAGAGCTCCGATCCTCCCATCCTGTGAGTATTAGTGCATGCAAAAGTTCAGTGGCATTTATATGGGCAGAAGGAGGAAACAGACAGAGGAAGCAGAGGCCGAAATGGAAGGATCAAGTGAGGACAGTGAGTCACAAACACTAGCAAGGGTTGCTAAGGAATTGCAACATTCCATACGAGTATCACAGAGCGACCTTGTAAATCACCTGCAGGAAAACCAGGAGGCACCCCGTAGGGCACATGCCGAAATATCATAGACCTTGAGGAAGGTAGATGAAAACCAAACAAAGATAGCACAAATCTTGTTGGAGATGACTCATAAGGGGAAAGGCCCAGAATCTTATGCCAACAAGGAAACTAGTGGATCTCATGGAAGGAACAGATATCAGCAGGAACATGTTCTCTATCATCATTCGGAGGGAAGCCATGGAGGGGGAGCACCACAGAAACAAACAGGTAGAAGGACCACTCCCAGACCATACTTGCCCTCATTTACAAATGAACCAACACAGTCCAACCACCCAGACGAGTTTGAGGATCAGTTTGAGCAGTGTGCCAGAGAGTACAACTCACTAAGCCTACCAATTCAGAGGCAGATCACCTTAGATCAGTTTTGTGGATTGAAATTCAGAAGCAAACATAGGTCGTACCACAGGAACAACTATGAGCTAGAGCGCAGGGCAGGGAAGATGGAGATCCCCTACTTTGATGGCTCGGCCAAGATGACTGCACAGGCGTAGGTACAAAAACTAGACACTTATCTGCAGCTTAACCCTATGAGGGAAATGGATGCCATCAAGTTTGCCACCATGTACTTGGATGGCAAGGCTCGTGATTGGTGGTACCATGGGTTGACCACACTTGGCCACAATCAAATAGTGGCATACACGGAGTTCACCCACAATCAAATAGTGGCATACACGGAATTCACCCAGAGGCTCATTGACAAGTTTGACCAGGGGAATTCAGAGCTGCACTTCAGGGAACTCACGCAACTCAGGCAGACAGGAGCACCTGAGGTGTATATTGAGGAGTTCCAGAGGCTAGCAGTCATGGGACAGGACGTGTCACAGTCTAGACTCATGATGCTCTTCACAGAGGGTTTGATGGAAACCTTGAAGGGTTGGGTTAAGGCTTTTAAGCCTACCAACTTGCAGGATGCTATTTGGAGAACGACAGAACTAGGCCCAACTGCAAAACCGAAATTTGTGCCTAGACCACCTCTAAACACCGGAGGGGAGATCAAAGACCTCCAATGAATCCAGGAGGAAGAGACCCAAGGGGGTTTGATAGGGGAAGAGGTAGGATGGATGAGAACACTAGAAGAGAACTAAGAAGAAAACAACTATGCTACACATGCAAAGAGTCGTGGAACCCATCCCACAAGTGTATGGGTCGTGGCCAGGTTCATTACATTGAGGTGACATCTGATAATGAAGAGGATGAGGATTTCGACCACATCCATAACATAGAGGCAGACACCACCGAAACTACAGAAGAGGAGGCTACAAGTCATGGCAGTGCAATAGAGGAGAAGGCTGCATTGGCATCCATCAGTGGGGTACCCAAGTACAACACCTTCAGGATGAGAGGAGTATTGCAGGGGAAAAAGGTTTCAGTACTCATTGATGGGGGTGCTTCACACAACTTCATTGACTCAGCATTACTACAGAGGAGGTATATACCCACAGTTGAGTTTGAAGGATTTAAGGTGGAGGTAGTAGGAGGAAGCACCATGCCTTGTAACAAGTACATTCCAGGGATGAAGCTTAAACTGGGTAGGCATGATTTAGCACAGGACTTTTATATGATGGACCTCCCTGATACAAATATAATCTTTGGAGTACAGTGGCTCAATACATTGGGGCCTATCCCCACCAACTACAAGACCATGGAGATGTCTTACACAGAGGAGAGTGGAAGAAAGGTAGTCCTCAGAGGCATGCCAGGCAACACAGCCAGGGTAGTCACAACAAAGCGTATGGAGGCCATTTTCAAGAGAGAGGAGATTGTATATGTTGTTGAGTGCAAGATTTCGACACGTGTGGACAAAAAGGGGAAGGTTCACTATGCACCAGAAATCCAGAGGATCATTGACAAACACAGTAAGGTGTTTGGACCCATTCCACTAGGAGTGCCACCAGATAGGGGATTTGAGCATATCATTGAGTTGGAAGAGGGGGCAAAGCCAGTCATCACCATGCCCTACAGACACCCAAGGAAGTAGAAGGACGAGATAGAGAAGGCCATCAAAGAACTCTTGGATATGGGTCACATTAGACCTAGTTCCAGCCATTTTGCCTCTTCAGTGGTACTGGTCAAGAAGAAGGATGGAACCATGCACATGTGCATTGACTTCAGGGCACTAAACAAGAAGACTATCAAAAACAAGTATCCCATTTTGAGGATTGATGAGTTATTGGACGAACTCCATGGGGCTGTCTACTTCACAAAGATTGACTTGCGCTCTGGTTACCATCAAATCAAAATGAGGGAGGAGGACATCCCCAAGACTGCCTTTAGGTGTCACTACGGCCACTATGAATTCTTAGTGATGCCATTTGGATTGACCAATGCACCCACCACATTTCAGTCATGTATGAACCACGTCTTCAACAAGCAGTTAAGGAAGCATCTTCTTGTGTTTTTTGATGACTTGCTAATCTATAGCAAGACTTGGGAGGAACATCTTCAGCATGTGGAACAAATCTTAATTATCATGGAGGGTCAATCCTTGTATCCAAAGGAGTCTAAATGTGCATTTGGGATGACAGAGGTCCTCTACTTGGGACACATCATTGGATTTAAAGAGGTACAGGTACATCAAGAAAAGATCCAAGCGATAGTTGACTGGCCCATACCTAAAACTCTTACAGAGTTGAGGGGATTTCTTGGTATTTGTAGTTATTACTGGAGATTCATCAAAGGGTTCTCCCAACTTTGTGCACCTTTGACCGATTTGACTAAGAAGGGAGCTTTCATGTGGAGTGAAGAAGCACAATCTACATTTGCCAGGATGAAAAAAATAATGAGCACATGCCCAGTGTTAGCCTTGCCAGATTTCAGCCAACCCTTCACACTGGAGTGTGATGCCTCCGGAGAAGGCATTGGAGTCGTACTGATGCAGAATAGGCACCCCCTTGCCTATGAGAGCCGAAAATTGAGGGGCCCTGAGCTACTTTACACCATCTACGACAAAGAGATGTTGGCTATCATGCACACCTTGGCCAAATCCAGGCAATACTTGGTAGGTGAAAGATTTGTGGTGAAATCAGATCACAATAGCCTTAAGTACTTCTTGGAACAAAAGGACTTAAATGAGAGGCAGCAGAAGTGGGTCAGCAAGATACAAGCCTATGATTTTGACATTGAATTTGTCAAAGCGAAGAACAACATAGTTGTCGATACATTATCCCGGAGGCCATCAGTTTATGCCATGACAGATATATCAGTTGATTGGAAGGCCCACCTCTTGGTGGAATATTCCAAAAATCAGTTCGCTTGTCAGTTGATGGATGGGAAAATACAGGATGACAACTTCAAAGTCATAGATGACATCATCTATTACAAGGGCCGAATTTTCTTGGTTCCTGAGTCAACCTTCAAGGCCAAGATACTACAGGCATGTCATGATTCACCGGTGGCACAGCACCAAGGGATTGGCAAAACATACAGGCAAGTAAGGGAAAGATTCTCATGGAAGGGCCTCAAAGAAGATGTGATGAGTCACATCAAGGAGTGTACTACTTGCCAGGAAAACAAGGATGAGCACACACATCCAGTAGGACTGCTACAACCTCTACCCATCCCAAAGCACAAATGGGAGAGCAACTCCATGGACTTCATCACAGGATTGCCAAGGGCACAGGGTAAGGATTGTATTTTCGGAGTGGTGGGCAGGTTAACTAAATTTGCACACTTCTTCTCCATTGCTACAGACTTCAATGCGGCATAGGTGGCCGAATTGTTCTTCAGGGAGATCTTCAGACTACATGGTCTACCCAAAACCATTGTTAGTGACAGGGATAGCTGATTTATGAGCACCTTTTGGCAGGAGTTATTCAGGATGGTTGGTACGGCCTTGACCCCCAGCATTAGTTATCATCCTCAGACTGATGGGCAGACCGAAATAGTCAACAAATGGGTAGAAGGCTACCTCAAGAATTATGTAGCAGGGCAGCAGAAGGCATGGGTTAGGTGGCTACATCTGGGGGAATATTGTTACAACACCACTTACCACATGTCCATAGGCATGACTCCATTCAGGGCCTTGTACAGTTATGACCCACTCTCTTTTGTAGAGATTGCCTTTTGTGATAGAAAATCTTCGATAGTACAAGATTGGGTGCAGCAAAGTCAGGATATACTCAAGGAATTAAAGGATCATCTACAAAGGGCGCAGAATCAGCAGAAGGTCCAACCGGACAAACATCGGGTAGAGCGTACTTTTGAGGTTGGTGACTTGGTCTACCTAAGGCTCCAACCATACAAACAGGCTTCTATCAAAAGGAGTGGAGCAGAAAAGCTCCAACCCCGGCTCTTTGGACCCTACAAGATCAGCAGGAAGGTAGGGGTTGTGGCTTATGAACTTGAGCTTCCACAGGGCAGCAAGATACACAACGTTTTCCACGTGTCATGCTTGAAGAGGGCCATTGGCCAACACATCACCCCACTTGAGGTACTGCCACCTTTAGATGAAGAGGGGCAATTGGTACTACTACCGGAAAAAATATTGGAGGTTCGGGAAAAGAAACTCCGGAGAAGGAGCATCAAAGAATACTTAATCAAGTGGAAGGACTTGCCCATTGAGGATGCCACGTGGGAGAATGAACATGTGATACGGGAGACAGGTTCGGAATTGCTTGTGGACAAGCAATTTCTAGCAGGGGAGACTATAATGTCCCCCACCTCTTGAGGAAGAGGTTTGGAAAGACTTAGTGGTCTAGTCATCCCCACTAGACCATAGTCTCATGCAGCATGGGGAAAAAGTCAGCTAACTCAATGTTATATTTTTGAGGTTGACTTGAAAAGGTAAAAAGTAACTCAGTAAAGGATTAGAGCGCTTAAGGATGAGTTAGGAGTTGAACCTCAGGGTTAACTTAACTCAACAAAAGAATAGAAAGAAGTATAAAAGAAAGCCTAGGCGCACCTCTCATATCATCTTGGATCATATTGCATTTGGTTATTGGGTTCTTGGGCACACAGTTTTGAGGGTTTTGAGAATACAAACCCTAGAGAATAACTCGGTGGTGAAAGATTCCACTCACCTTGTTCCAAGCTTGGTCTCGGGGATGAAACACTCCACCCACACCATTCTGTAGTATTCACAGGTGCCATCATCTATTCAGGAGGGCAGCAGGTCGTACCCTTGAGGGTTTTCTAGCAGGGGGCGCATCATTCCTTGGAGAGGAGTTCGATCCAGCTTATTGACAGGGTCTATTGGCATTCTAGCACCTAGGTATTACTTGCAGGGCCTTGGTCATCAAATTTCGTGTATTTTGTGAGGGTTGCTCTTGCTAGATTATTCTCTGGAGCTTTGGGACGTTTTTTAGAGAAGGAGGGCGCAACTGCGATTCAGATCTGCTCAGTTTGGAGGGGTTACACTTCAGATCTGAACCTGAGACGTCTCCTAGTAGCCTGTGGCGGCCCAATCTATCTTTCTAGAGAGTTTCAGTGTATTTGGAGGCTTCCTCTATCAGGGCCAAAATATTGAGCTTGACAGTCTTCAGGAGGGCGCAGCCTTGATTAGGGTTTCAGCAGTTTGGAGGGGTAGATCTTGGCATCTTGACTTGATTCTTCAAGGAGGGCTTCTATTGGCCCCGATCTATCTTTTTGTGGAGTTTGGTGTTGTTTGGAGATCTCCTTCAGTTGGGCCGAAACAATGGTCTTCTTAGCTCTGCAACAAGACGTGCCATCAGCCAGGTGGGGTTTGGACTTGACCCTGGTTCTTCTTGCATTGTTCTTCATTGTATATCCAGCCTTTGGAGGCTTGCATTTCTTATTCGGAGCATTTTGTAACATCTTATCTATTATCTATTGGAGCCATCTGATGTTATTCCAGATCTGCATCCTCTTTGTATCAAGTTCTTGCTTTTCATAATAATAAAGGTCAGATCTATGCTATTTGGTTCCATATCTTGTGTATTGGTTAGATCTTGTATTTCCATTGAGTATATCTTCAGATATGTGCTTAATAACTAAATATAAACCCTAAAGCCGAAACTTAAAAGGCCAACCTGCAAACACACACATACAACAAGTAAATCAATGGTCAGTTAGTGTTCCAAGCAAAAAAAATTGGCTTGGGAACATTACATTATCTTAGCCTAAATCAGACTTAGGAAAATGTAACAAGCATAATAATATATAATTATATTATGAAAAGATGTAAGGATGTGTGTTATCAAAGAGACACGACTCTTCATGTGAAAGGGCACCTTGCCCACTATATAAGAAGGGCCCTCATTGTAACATGGGGCACTGCATTCATTCTATATATATATACAATGCATTTTAATACAAACATAGACTTTTGTCTATTATAGTGGTATCAGAGCTATTCGACCCTCTGGTCGTCAACCGCTACACAATCCGTCCATTAAGCTTAGGTCCTGAAGTCATGGACACATATTTACATGAAGTATTGGAATTCCACAAAACTCAACGAAAATTATTACAGGAAACAAGAGATAATTATAAAAATGCTAAGGGTTTTTGAAACACTAGATTTGGCACCTACAATAGAAGCAGACCTTGATGTAAAGAAAACCAGCAATGAAGAATGTTCGAACAAGGAAAATCAAGAAGTCACTAGTTTCCTAAATGCTGAAGTGAAAGTCCATGAGGCCTCAAAAAAACTTGAGAGTGGTGAAGATTGTTGGGATGAAAAGGAGAACGAAGATCAACAGATTGAATACAAGTCTATCTTGAAAGAAGCTAATGCAATTAAATCTCGAAATTATGGTTCAAGCAAAACCCCATCTCCAACTCAACATATTCATGGTAATGAAAAATATCAAGAAATACCCAGAGAATTTTTCTGCACAATTTCAAATAGATTCATGGCGGATCCAGTTACAATTCTCGCATCTGATTTCATATATGATCGAGATTCCGTTAAAGAATTGCACCACCGAGAAGATGTGCAGCCCTATCTGATAATGAGAAAGGAAATGGAAGGAATTCATTGTGAGGCTGAAGCGACTATAGTAGAGGATACATTGTCTCTTGTTCCTAAGAATCGATCGGCTACGGAAGAAATTATTAAGACAGACGATGACCTGGAATTCCTCAAGCAACAAAACAGACACATAGATGATGCAGATGCGGCATTAATTTATCCATCTGGCAATCATCAAAATGGAAAGGCTGGTATCATATGTAGTTCACTGCCAGCATCTCCACCTTCAACTATCACAAGCAAGCAAAGACATTTTACAAATGGAAGTGTGGATAACAAGACGTTGAGACTTGGCAGTTTGAATGACACAAAGGTCTTTAACAAGGTGTTTCAGGCGATAGTTGTTCTTCGAACCATTACGACTTGAGCACTTGATACGGAGATTGTGGACAGCACCCATGCCATCGATTTCGTTGTCGACAAAAGAAGAGGCATTATTCTCACCAACATATTTGATCCAACTCCAACGAATGGACCACCAATGAATTCCAACAAACCATTAGGGTTTCCCTTGCAACCCAGCAGTGTGACAACCTTTTCGTCTCCAAACCATTCAATATGGTAAAACCAAGTGCTTCTAATGCACATACATGCGCCTATCAGAGTGGAGTTCATTTTTGATAAGGGAGAATACCCACGAGAAATGCCCAACATTTTGTTAAACATGCACGCTTGACCACAAAACCGTATCAGAAACGCAAAATATACAGTTGTTCAACCAGTCATTGACTACTTAGTTGCATGCCTTCAAAATTCATCAATACACCTAAGAATTGATTTTTGGCTTGTGTTCGCGTAATCATTTCAGAGGATACGACGCGTTCGTACGATTATGTACGGTACAACTCGAACCGTGCAGTGATGGTTGAGGAATATAAACCAAAAAATAACAACCTTAGGCTTAGATTAATAAAAATTAAAATATATATATATATATATATATATATATATATATATATATATTATGCTTTGACGACAAAGCATTCGTTAAGAGGGTGGCAATGTAACAAACATAATAATATATAATTATATTATGAAAAGATGTAAGGATGTGTCTTATCAAAGAGACACGACTCTTCATGTGAAAGGGCACCTTGCCTACTATATAAGCAGGGCCCTCATTGTATCGATATATATATATATATACACACACACACACACATGTCTACAATACATTTTAATACAAACATAGACTTTTGTCTATCACAGAAAATCAGCAAAAAATTGATTCTTAAGTGGAATGTGGGGCCCAGGGAGAGAGGGTGCACCTCATGAAGGTGGTTGGGTGGTTTGATGGGCCCAGTCAAAAGGGGTGCGCACCACTTACTGGAGAATGGGGTCCAGCGGAAGAGGAGAACCCCAATCTCAACCATTGAGGCCCAAGGTTGGGCACACATCTCAAGGTAAATGGGGGCTGAAGGTGAGTGAAAAGAGGGGTTGAGGGTGAAGTTGGACAAGCATTCTCATTTGTGAAGTTGTGCAGGTGAGAAGAAGAGGGAGCTTGGGCAGGAGAAGCAGAGGGAGCAGTTGAAGCAAAGAGGGCAAGTTAAGGGCCTAGTTTGGGCAGCCTGCAGAGGTCATTATGGGTTGCAAACAAAGGCCATTTCAGAACAGCAGCTATCAGAGAGGAGCATGCTAATTTCTAGCCGAATTTTCTCAGCCAAGAGGGTTGTTTGCAGACCGTACCAGCACAAAAAAGCAGGTTGTACAGCAGGCTAAATCTGTACAGGTCGTACAGGCCATACTTGGGTTCTACCTAGGCCTTATAGACCAGGTCATACAGGTCCAGATCTTGTTGGGTCGTACAACCAACAGCTGGGCATTTTTCTGCTGTGGAATGTGAACTTATTTGATGGAAATTTGTAAGAGTTTTTCAATTTTACTCTGTTCTTGTAAATATTCTCCAGAATGCCCAATAAAGCCCCCTCTTAGCTGGTTTTCCCCACACTGGGGTTTCCAGAGTACATCTGGTGTCTAGTGTAAATTTTGTGTTTGATTCTGTATGCTTCTGTTGTTAAATTTTGTTGTATATCTCAGTTGTAGGTTAACTACATAAATTTAGATTTCATATTAGCATTTATAATTTATGGTTAAGTTAATTTATTGGCAGTAATTTCAGTGACTCGGATATAGGTAAAAATCAAAATGGTACCAAAGAGTAGCCTCTAAGTACAGGACAGCCAAAGTACTTGTTGTGCAAACTAAAAAGGTAAATCAACAAGAGGGACATAAGACCAGATAGTGTGGGTGAAACATGGCAACAGACTCAAATGGCCAGTGTAGGCTTAAGGTTTGAGGATAGGTTGGATGGAGCCTCAAATTTCTGTCCTTGGAGGAAGCGTATTAGCTTGTTGCTAGAGGAGAATGGACAGTTGGAAATTGTTGAAGGCAAAGTGGCAGCCCCAGCTGATCCAGTACAGCTAGCTGCCCATACCAAGAAGGATGTCAAGGCCAGGAGGATAATTGTGGATGGTGTCAAAGACCACATCATTCCACATTTTTCTAGCAAGAAGACAACGAAGGACATGTGGGAGGCCTTGGTAAAGCTATACCAGTATGACAACCAGAGCAGGAAGATGTTGCTCGAAGAAAAGTTGAGAAGCATGAAGATGGCCAAGGAAGAGTCGTTGGTCACCTACCTCAAAACGTTCACTCAGATCAGAGATAAACTGGTAGTTATGGGAGAGGCAGAGGATGAGACTGAGTTGGTGAGGACAGCCTTGAATGGCTTCACCAAGCAGTGGGATTTTTTTGTCCATGGAGTGGTGGCTCGGGAGAAACTCCCTGATTCGAAGAGATTGTGGGATGACTTCACCGAGGAGGAGTTGAGACTTCATGCCACTCAGGCTAGCTAGCCAAAGAGTGAGGAGGAGGAGAATGTGGCTCTTCATGCAAAGAAGAACAGTGGAGCGGAAGGCTCCAATGACATGAGCAAAGTGAGATGCTTTGCATGTCACAAGACTGGCCACTATGCCAGCAAGTGTCCCAAGAAGAAGAAGAAGAAGGAGTCAGAGGTAGAAACTACAGCATCTACTGAGATGGATGCGTTTGCAGAGAAATTCGATGACAAATTTTCTCTGGTTGCCACTCTTTCTAGCAGCAACAAATTGGCTGAGTTTGAGGAAAGTGGGGCATGGTACGTGGACAGTGGGTCATCTCGCCATATGACAATAATGAAGTCAATGTTCCTTAGTGTTTCAAAGACGGGCTCAGACTACCATATGAAGAGTGGGGCGTGCACCAGGCATGCAATAAAGGCGGTTGGATGCGTCAGATTCCAGCTAGAGTTAGGAGTGTCTCTCGAGGTGGATGAGGTGATGTACGTGTCAAAGTTGAAGGTTAACTTGCTCTCTATATCAGCTCTAGAGGATATGGGGTATGAAGTGATGTTCGATGATGGACAGGTGCTCATACAAGAAGAGGCAGCGGCCTTGGATGCAACAGTGAGACTTGGCACCAGAAAAGGTATGATGTATAGGGTGTTGGGACAGCCTGTAGGTGAGTCCAGGGAGATCTTGGATCAGAGATCAGTGTTGAAGAAAGTCGGTTGGTATGACTCGACATTGATGGAGGAGTCGAGCAAGACATCAAATCAGAGTGCAGTAGAGGTAGCAGGGATGTCTTCCATTTCAGAGGGAGCGGCTACAGTAGCAACGGGCTTGATGGGATCAGAGATTGATCCGGGTGGAGACACCTCCCTCACTAAGAGGGAGTGTTAGTTTTTAGCGCATGAGGTGTCTCAGCATAGGCCTATGTGTCTGAGGCATGCTGATGGACACCTAAATTGACCCACATCAACCTTTTTATCTCAGCCTAAATCAGACTTAGGAAAATCAGCAAAAAATTGATTCTTGAGTGGAATCTGGGGTCCAGGGAGAGAGAGCGCACATCATGAAGGTGGTTGGGTGATTTGAGGGGCCCAGTCCAAAGGGGCGCACATCACTTAGTGGAGAGTGGGGTCCATCCCAAGAGGGGCACCGCAATCTCAGTCATTGAGGCACAAGGTTGGGCACTCATCTCAAGGAAAATGGGGGCTGAAGGTGAGATAAAAGAGGGGTTGAGGATGGAGTTGGACAAGCATTCTCACTTGTGAAGTTGTGCAAGTGAGAAGAAGAGGGAGCTTTGGCAGGAGAAGCAGAGGGAGCAGCTGAAGCAGAGAGGGCAAGTTCAGGGCCTAGTTTGGGCAGTCTGCAGAGCTCACTATGGGCTGCAAACAAAGGCCTGTTATCGCACGGTTTGTATGAAAGGTTTAGATAGCTTGAGTCAATGCTTAAAACCGGCGTAACAGGAGCTTCCCCACCCACTGTCACCTCGATGGGGGGCTCTTTCTATTTAGGAGGGCTAATCCAAGGGAGACGTCCCTAA
>SNQJ01S0020808.1:72125-94454 GCA_010110895.2 Picea sitchensis
TGTATTGTTTGGTTTATTCTCTTGCCATTGTATTGGCTATCTATATTAAGGAAGTTTTTGTTGGGTTTTCTCCCCCATGAGGGTTTCCCAGGATAAATGATGTGTCTCTTGTGATTGTGTATTTCTTAGTGATCCTATCTATGTTATGGTTATCTAGTGAATTGAAAATAAACCTAATAATAGCTTAAACTTTAACATGGTATCAAAGCTAAGCTGAAGAGAGCATCTTTCACAAGAAGAAGAAAAACGTCACTCTTGTCGTACATGAAAATTGGGGCTTTTATTGAAGAGGAATTTCAACCCAAAACCCATCTAGAAAAGTGTGCCCTTCCTCCAGGAACTCTTTGGCACCTTCAGCGCACCTTTTCAGTGGTTAGATCTCCCGGAAAATGAAACCCTATTTTTCACCAGTACCAGAAGCACCAGTCCAGAAATCCTCTGGTCAAGTTTGAGAGGGCAAAATTTGGATTTTCAGAAATCTGATTGTACCAGCATACTCGCCTCAGCTCAGTGCATCTAGCCCCTGGATAAGAATTTCAAAATTTGAAGTTTGAAAAATTAGAGTTTCCTCATAAAACCTTAAATTGCAGTTGCAGTTGCAGTTTCAGAATAAGTTGCAGTTCCAGTATCAGTTAAAGTATCAGCTGTAGTACCAGTTGCAGTCACCCTTGAAGTTCTTAAGAGTTGGTAATTATTACCGCTGCTACCAGATGGTGCCACTACCGGCAAATGCTATCAGAGGTATGTACTCACATATGTTTAAATGGTTAAGCTTTAAAGGGTATTTGCAAGAGAAGGGATCTCTTGCCATAGATCCAAAAGGATCTCAAGATCCAACACATTCAGAGGAATAATGCAACCCAAGTTTGATTATTCTAAATATGCATCTATTTGTTATGACACTATTTTGATTTAGGTTGCATGTTGAAGCTATGACCATCATACTAACCTTTGATCAAAATCTAAGTCAAAGTATTAGATGGATTAAAGTTGAGATCATAGAGTTTATTCTCTAACCCAACCTTCTGTCAAGATAGCATATTGTCCTAGTACAAAAGACAGGTTGAAGAAAACACTTGTCATCTTGAGTGAAGGAGACTTGGAAGAAAACCAACACACTCATTCTTGAGGACAAGACTCCAGGTTACAGGTTTGATTAATTAAGTTGATAAAAGTTGCAACACTATAGTTGAGGTAGCAATCCTTGAAGAGTATTATACTTGGTAGCATGTGGGCATATTGAGATAAATGTTTAATGTATTCATTTGCCAGATACAACTAACATCTCCTCTAGGAGAAACTTCTTGTGTTAGTTCCAGGTTGCCATGGAGGAATGTTTGATCACAACACTAGAAGACTGTTGACCTCAATTCGTATTGTATTTCTTACTTTGCTTCAGACAGGTCACAAGTGATAGCTCTAAAGAAGCTATTGTGATGATTATTCATGCTATTGTTTTATTTACTATTATCAAAAGAGTATTATTCTTGCTTGTTGTTTTGTTGACCTTGTTTCAGGTCACAGGTAATAACCCTGAGGAAGCTATAGTGAAGGTTGTAGAAGGCAACAGATTAGATGAGACATGAAGCATACTATGTACATGACCATATACATTAATGTACCAAAGAAGATGAAGAAGAAGCAATATTTTGATATTCAGAGTATCTCTTATGAAGATTGATTGTAAGGAGCAGAAGGCTCCAAAGATGGTTGAACATTAGAACAAGAACTCACAGCAGAATTGTTCAAAGGTTAATGAAGCCACTTTGACGATAAGCAGAACTCGTTTGAAGCCTGACTCTGTGTTTCATATTTAGACTTGGTATTCAACACCAAGTATACCCTGTAAGAGATGATGAAGTCCTTGTAGACTCAGAAGAAATCGAGAGTAAGCATGATCTCAGAAACGATCAGATGAAGAGACAACTTCCAGGACTGGGAGACAAATGTCGTGAGAAGACTAGATCGTAGCATCAGAAACTTCTAGGAGATATGAAATCTCTTGGGAAGATTCCCTTGTTTCAATAACAGAGAAAGAAGCCAGTCAAAAAGACTAGGATATGGACTCTTCCGTGAGACTAGAAGAGAAGTCAGTATTGACTTCCAAGATTGATCTATACAGATCAAGCATGTTGCAGATGTACAAAGATTGATGTGTGTCTAAAGGATTCTCCTAGCAAGACGGAGAAGACTATGACGAGACACTTACTCCAGTAATTGAAGAAATAGTTCCAATATTTATGAAGACAACCAGAACAACCATGATTCATATATAGTATGAGATGCAGGGGGAGCAATCCCCATATTTAAAATTGAGTGGCAATTGGTGCATTACATTAGTTGGGTCATGGAGACATGACTACAATAAAAGATAGAGTTACAGAGAAGATCTTCCTTAACCAAGGGAAGTATGCAGTTAAAATGAAGAGGTTTGACATGTTGAAATGTAAATCCATGTACACACCCATGAAACGAAGTTGAAGCTCCTGGTAGATACCTCGTCAGAATTGGTTGATGCTACTCTGCACAGACAGATTATTGGTTCAGTGATGTATCTGACGAATACCAGACTAGATATATGTTTTTCCTTGAGTCAATATCTGGTAGAACCCAGACGTGTTCACATTATTGCTACAAAACATATGATGAGATACCTTAAGTGTACGTTGGATTTTGGTCTCTATTATACTACAGATCATGACTTCAGACTGAGTGGTTACACTGATTCAGATTGAGCTGGAAGTGCTTCTGATAAAAAGAGCACTTCGGGATGTTGTTTCAGTCTGGGGTCAGCCATGACTTCATGGTAGAGTAGGGAGCAATTCAGCATTGCTCCAAGCACGGCAAAAGCAGATTACATCGTTGCATGTTCCGCCAGTTGTGAAGTCGTATGGCTTCGGATGTTGTTGGCATATCTATTTGATCTGGAGATGGAAGCCGACGTGATTCTATGTGATAACCAAGTTGTATAAAGATGATGAAGAACCATGCGTTCCATGATGAGTTGAAGCACATAGAGATCCGGTATCTCTTCATTCATGATATATTGTAGAAAGGAATCATAAAGCTTCAGTATGTTAGCACGAATGAACATGTTGTTGATGTGTTGACCAAGCCTCTATCTCGTGTAAACTTTGAGCACTTTCGAGATAAGCTTGGTGTAGTCCGAAAGGACCTCCCTCAAAAGGGGGAGTAGTGTTGTGATGTCAGCCTTGTGTTGATGATGTGCCAGCCTCGTGCTGTGATGATGATGTACCAGCCTCGTGTTGTGATGATGATGTGCTAGCCACGTGCTGTGATGATGATGTGCCAGCCTCGTGCTGTGATGATGATGTACCAGCCTCGTGTTGTGATGATGATGTACCATCCTCGTGCTGTGATGATGTGTGCCAGCCTCTTGTTGTGATGATGTGTGCCAGCCTCGTGCTGTGATGATGATGTGCCAGCCTCGTGTTGTGATGATGATGTACCAGCCTCGTGTTGTGATGATGATGTACCATCCTCGTGTTGTGATGATGTGTGCCAGCCTCTTGCAGTGATGATGTGTGCCAGCCTCATGCTGTGATGATGTGTTTCCAGCCTCGTGCTATGATGCCAGCTTCATGCTGATGATATTGCGTTGCCAGTCTTGTAATGTGAAGCCAGCTTCATGCTGATGATATTGTGTTGCCAGTCTTGTACTGTGATGCCATCTTCATGCTGATGATATTGTGTTGTCAGTCTTGTACTGTGATGCCAGCTTCATGCTGATGATATTGTGTTGCCAGTCTTGTACTGTGATGCCAGCTTTTTGTTGATGATATTGTGTTGCTAATCTTGTACTGTGATGCCAGCTTCGTGCTGATGATATTGTGTAGCTAGCTTCATGTTGAAGACTCTCAGCCTAGTGTTGATGTTGATGTTGCTCCAGTCTTTGTGCCGTGATACTGCTGATGTTGATGTTGCTCCAGCCTTCGTGCTGTGATACTGTTGTTATTGATGTTGTATCGACCTTGTGTTGTTATTGATGATGATGATGTATTAGTGTTATACTAATCCATGTTGATGCAGATGATGATGATGATGACACTTCAGCTTCTTGCTGAAGATGAAGATGATGATGATGATGCCACTTCAGCTTCTTGCTGAAAATGATGATGATGATGATGTTATTTCATCTTTCATGTTGAAGATGATGATGTTACTTTAGCCTCATGCTAAAGAAGATGATGATGTTACTTTAGCCTCATGCTAAAGAAGATGATGATATTACTTTAGCCTCACGCTAAATATGGTGATGATGTTACTTTAGCCTCGCGCTAATGAGGATGATGATGCTACTCCAGATTCATGCTGTGAACGATGATGATGAGAAAAACTTTCGATGATTTATAGATATGCCAGTCAGTGTTCCAAGATGATGTTGATGATGTTGCCCTCTCTCTCGCCTGATGTTGTTGTAGAATACCCTTCTTGTTAAGGGGGAGTGTTGAAATATTGTAACTGCAAAGAGTATTCTATTTTATTATTGATGTATTAGATCAATCCCCTTTTGTGGATTGATCATGTCGGGCATTGTAAATGACCAAATCCCCTTTTGTGAATTGGTCAAACCCTAATTGTAATATGCATAATGAGAAGTTGGCCCCCAGAATTAATTAAAGTGGTTATAACCACCCAGAAGGAGAAGTCGGCCCTGCCAGTGAAAAGACACGTCCTTTTAGCACCTGCCAGATTGTATAAATAAAGGAGGCTAGCGCCTCATTTGTTCACTCACTCACTTGTTCATCAGAGCACAAGTTTGGAGCTGCAGTTAGAGAAGAAGGAAGAGAGAGAGAGAGGGGCATACTTGGGAGAGGACTTTCTGTATTGTTTGGTTTATTCTCTTGCCATTGTATTGGTTATCTATATTAAGGAAGTTTTTGCTGGGTTTTCTCCCCCATGAGGGTTTCCCAGGATAAATGATGTGTCTCTTCTGATTGTGTATTTCTCAGTGATCCTATCTATGCTATGGTTATCTAGTGACTTGAAAAGAAACCTAATAATAGCTTAAACTTTAACAGTACCTGGGTCGTATCTAGGCTATACAAACTAAGACGTACCGAGCCAAATATTGTTGGGTCGTACAGCCAACAGTTGGGCTTTTTTTTGTTGTGGAATGTGAACTTATTTGTTGGAAATTTGTAAGAGTTTTTTTGTTTTACTCTGCTGCTGTAAATATTCTCCTGAATGCCCAACAAAGCCCCCGCTTAGCTGGTTTTCCCTGTTGGCGCAAAGTTGTCAGACCATGGTCCTCTGCAGGTTATCAACAAAAGGGTAACGAAGTAGTCTAGTGCGCTAGCATTTTCATCTTTCTGAAAGGAAAGAAGTCTCACACGAAGCGCAATCGAGACAAAAGAGCTAAGGGAAGGGTAAGAAGAATGTTATACAGATCTCTAGCCCATCAATACTATTACCATTCTAACGCAAGATAGATACTCAGTTAAGGTCTTTAGCACATCATACACTAATACAGAAGAACAGAACTATACAGAACATTAAGAAGGGATAACGACATGTAATTCATAACAGATAGCGCATAATGACATTTCAGAGATACAAAAAGTAAGATGAACCAAGACATAATCTTAGAACCAGTTACCCTTTGAAGTAGGGTCTCCATGTTGGGTAGGGGGTAATTGTCTTTGATGCATGCTAGATTTAAATTTCTGAAATCAATGCATAACCTTATCCCCCCATTTTTCTTTCTAACAACAACTAAGTTGGAGCACCATGATGAATGTCTTGTTGGAGCAACGATGCCAACATCCAACATCTTCTTAAGCTAAGCTTGAACTAAAGGTGCTAACTTAGGATTTATTTGCCTAAGTTTTTGTTTGAAAGGTTTTGTATCATCCTTGAGGGGGATAGTATGTTGCAACACATCTTCTTTATATGCTTTGAGCTCATCATATGTGAAAGCAAATACATCCCTATACTCTTTGACTAAACTGATTAATTCCTTTCTTTCTTTTTCTGAGGTTCCTTTTCCAATTTTTATAAACCTTGGGACTTCCTCTGTCCCAATGTTGATTTCAATATAACTACCACGCTTTATTACTTCTTTTTTCTTTGTATACATATCATGTCTATCAAAAATATTTTCTAAGGCAGCTATTCCTCTGGGAACTGGATTTTTTATTAGGTTATCCTCCTCAACATACTCTTTACCCTTCTCTTTGTAACTGACATTGAAACCTGGAATTGCTTGACATTATGGATGAACCTTAGAACTTGTTCATCATCTTTGAAAACTTGCCAATGATCAATATTGTCTGGGACAGATTGCCTAAAGATTATCTCCAACTTTCCTTTTCCTTTCATCAAATCTTCTGAGGGTTTGAGGGTAGAGGTTGCTACAGCTAGAATATCAGCCAATTTGTTTCGATATCTAGGGATAGCAATGAGATCCATAGCATCAAAGAATTCTATGACATCCCAAATAGCATTTTTGTATCTTCTTAACCTCTCACTTTTGCATGCATACTTATTTTTTACTTGGAGAATTACTAAGTCTAAGTCACCTTTTACATTTAGAATCTTGATACCCATGTCCTTAGCAATTTCCAAGCCAAGCAAAAGTGCCTCATACTCAGCCACATAGTTTGTTGCATCAAACTCAAGTCTAAATGCAAAATTATAAGTTTTCCCAGTGGGAGATTTTAAAACAATCCATGCCCCTTTGCCTGATCTTGAGTGGGCTCCATCAAAATTCATCTTCCAAGCTTTATTACTTGCTTTTTCATCTTTGAATTTTTCTTCAACTGGTGCTAGGAAGTTAGAACATATGGAAAAGCTACCCATGTCAGACACTTGGCATTAAAACTCATTAAAAGGCTCTTTAGGATCTTCAATATGATATTTCCTTTTTGTTTCCCTAAAGAGTCTGAAATTCTCAGTTGAGGGAGAACGGTATGGAATAGAGTTGCAAAGCGAGGAGGGTATGGAATAGTTGGAAAGTTGGGTTTGAGACTTGTTTGTTCCTTCTTTCCCCTTCCTCTGGTAGACTATCCCTTTGTGCCTTGCCATTTCAAAAATCTGCTCATTTGTGGGCTTATGACCATATAACTTGGTGACATTGTCATATTCTTCAACCACTTGATTAGTTTGCTCGCTTCTTTCTTGCATTTGAAGCCAATAATCCATAGACAAAGGGTGAGCTTCACCAAAGTTGTTGATGTGGTTGGAGTTTCTGGGTTTCCCTACAAAGTTGTTTGTTGAGGGAAGGCCTTGCTCATTTATCTGGCAAAAAACTGGCCAGGTATATTCTTTGTGAAAATCTTCACAAGCTCTACAAAAGGGTGGTGCTTCTTCATTCACCACATTATTTGACTCTAGTTGATTAGGAGGCCTTTGGTCTTGAGGAGGACCTTTCTTTTGCCACCTATCATTATTTGGTCTAGGTTGGAATCTATTATTTTGAGACCTTTCCATATCTATC
Organism: Picea sitchensis; assembly: GCA_010110895.2. Taxonomy (NCBI): domain Eukaryota; kingdom Viridiplantae; phylum Streptophyta; class Pinopsida; order Pinales; family Pinaceae; genus Picea; species Picea sitchensis. The sequence continues at coordinate 79,585 of SNQJ01S0020808.1, forward strand.
AACCTATTTTGTAGAGCACTAAGTTGAGTAGCATGGGTTGCTTCCATTCTTTTGACCATCTCAGTAACGGCCTTTAAGGGGTCGAAATTAGGGTCTTTATTTTTAGGAGTTGCAGCCTTGTCCTTCGCCTCTGTCTGCCTAGAAGAACCACCCCAACTGAAACCTGGAAGGTTAGACTTCCCTGAATCCTGCAAGTTTTTATCAATCTTAACTGCTATATCCTAAGTTGCCTTGAGGTTGAGGGGTTCCTTATCTCTAAGCTAGTATCTCATTTCCCCACCAAAAGCCTCGACATAGTAGATCAAAATATCATCATTTGGAGGCTTGATATTTGTATGCATGCTAGAGACAAGTTCATTGAATTTCTTGTTAAACTCATCCTTGTCTCATTTTCATTCTTTTTTATTGTGTTAAGACCTGCCAACAAGTGACGGTGATCTCTCTTTTCCCCCCATTTTTCTATGAAGGCATCTAACAGATCTTTAAGCATCTTGAAAGAGTTGTTGGGCATATCCCCGTACCAATCTGAGGCATCGTCTTCTAAGGAGAGGACAAACAATTTCATTTTAACATCCTCATAGTCGTGTGTTGCACACCATTTGTTAATACATCTCATGAATGACTTAATATGCATTTTGGCAGACACAACACTATTTCCCTGGAAACTAGGTAATTTTTCAATTGCTTTTTCTGGGATAGCATGTGAATAGTTATTTACTGCAGTGAAGTCACAAGGATCATATATAGCCATTTCTGAAAAATTATTACTAGCAAACAGCAAATAGATATCAGAAATGGACTCAGAACCTAACTGACTAAGGATTCTACGAGAAGAGGCTTTGGCTAACCTCCTTCGATAAACTTGTTCGGGTTCAGGAACGAAGTTAACTAAACCTTTTGAGTTCCTTCTTGTAGAATACTTAGTCAAATTAGAAATTAGTGGAGTCGCCAGATGATTGAGTCTAGATCTGATAGTCTACAAGCATAAAAAAAAAAACTAAGTAAAGAAAAACAAAAAGGAAATCAAGTCATGTTCTGGGAATAGAAAGATTTATCCCCGGCAACGGTGCCAAAAATGTTGTCGCCTTATACACACCTGGGCTAATGTGGAAGAAATCTTCAATCCACTTGGTGTGTCCTTGGGGGCAAGTTTCAAGTCAAGGTGTTGTCACCTGATCCTCAACTCCTCCGTCTAGGCCAACTCCTAGCAAAGCCAAGCGGGGTAGTCCCTATGAAAAATAATCTAAGGCTTTTACTCTACTGAAATTGAAAAGCAAAAACTATTCTAGGAGTTTATATTTGAAACACAAGATAAAATTAGCAGCGTGAATTAATCAAAGGATACAGCCTGTGTAAAACCCATAAGCATTAATCATTCACCACATAAATTTAAATCAATAGATAGGCTGACAAGAAATAAATAAAGATAGACCGGTGCCAGATAAAAGCAAATGTGATGTGATGAATGTGTTGCATTAATTTTATCTTGAAGATTTTATTTAGGGGATTTGGAATATTAAAAAAGTGTTTGGAACAGTGAAGTCGGGGTCCCCACTCTGTGTGCAAAGTGAATGTGGCCTCATTGTTCGTTATTCACCAATCTTATAGACTTACCGACCGGGTGTGCCGTAGGTCCAACGAGGAAAGTTTCCCCTTGACTTAACACACTCCACCCAGGATAGAGGTCTTAGATGAATAACACAACCGAGAGATTTCCCTAATTATACGAGCATGCGTTGCTCAAACCATTTCTGGGTCCCCAAAGCCACTTGAGCGTAGCAGTAGGATTGCATACGTGGTTCAAGCAACTCGAGTTTATTTCCAATATATTGCAAAAAGGAAACTAGCAACTAGTGTTCTATGAAAGCAAACCTAAAACTTGCAATTAATTTTAAGACTTTGATTTAGTGAGATGAGTTTATTTTATCTTTTTATGCAAGTTAAAGCTAAAGAAAGCAAAAGACACAAGAAACAACCCCGAAAAACAAGAAAAGGACAAAGACACCAATTTCCCCCCCAGGGGCAAGGGAAATGACGAGAGACGAGCTTTGTGGCTCGGAAACTTTATTACAACTCTAAGCTACTTTCTTTTTTGGAGGCACTTGATCTTTATAATGAGAGATCAAGGTTTACAATGCTTTTTCAAGTAATAAAAAATTAACTAGAGAGCTCCCGGGAACACCGGGGGGGTTCTGAAAGAGGTCAAACTTCAAAAAATGGGCGGAGCCTCCCCTTGTACCTGTTATTTCTGAGTGAAAACACCAAGCTATTAATCCCAAAAGATGGCCAAAAACACTTTGGGAAGTGTCTTTGGTCAACTCAAAAAAATTATGAAAATTGACTAAGTAAATCAAGGCTAAAGCAGGGGAAAATAACTAAGGAGTGAGAGCTAGAAAGCTAGCCTCCTTAGGGTCTTTTGGGCTGACTTAAAATCAGCAAGTAAAGCACTTTAAATAGCAGATTTATAACTTGAAAGCACAGACAGATCTGCCTATTACTAGCCTCCAAATAAATACTATGATTTAATGGCTAAAATAAGGCAAAATTTAGACTAGATCTAGGTAAAAGATAAAGTTCTTTAAATAAACTTTAGATCTGATCTTAAGAGCTACATGCAAAAGAATTAGGACAGACTTATCTTTAACAGATCAACTACCTTCTTGCATGCAAACCGGTAACCGACAGAAACAATTTTTTTAAAGAGAATTTGAGTAAGAGAGGAAGATACAACTTGCTGAGAAAGAGGACTTGGGCAACGGAATCTTAGAAGTTGTGAAGAGGAACTATGTTGCTTCTAGATCTTGGAGTTTGTGGAAAGTGTAACCAAATCGATCCACTTCTCCAAGCCAAAAGGTGATGAATCCAAGAATACCTGCATCAACTTGTTAAAAATTTGGAAAACACCTACAAAAGATCTCATGCAAAATATATTAGTTAACCGAAACCTTTATAAAATGGACAAGATTCTCAGATAAGTGAATTGTAAAATTTGCACATGCAACCAAGCTTTACAAACTCCACCCTATGGAATAATAGTATTCTTCTTAAGCCAAACTTAACATTGCAAATGCAAAAAACTCTAAAAATATCACCTCATGAGTGTAGCACCATCAACATTTAACATTCACACATTGGAACACTCCTTCATTGATCTCCAAAGCCTTTTATTCAATCTCAAAAAAGTATGATACAATATAGTGATAGCGTCTTCCCAAAACTCCAACTAAACAATGGAGAGGGGTTGACCTTGCTTTATAGCTAGGTGGGTGACAACTCCAAAGGAGATGCGCAAGTTATGAAGGAGAGGCGCATAGGTTAAGGGGAGTGGCGCACAAGTGAAGTGGGAGATGTGTGGAGTGGAGAGGAGGTGGAGTGTAGTGAAGTAGGTGTATGAGGGAGTGAAGTGAGGTGAAGTGTGGGTGTGTGGGAGTGAAACTTGAGTGAGTGGGAGTGTGAGGGCGAGTGGTAGCTTTGGGATGTGCGCCATCCCTTCTAAGTGCGCCATCTATGCAAGTGGCATCGAGTCCCTTCATTGGGATCTCCTCCATGCCATGTCACTCCAATTGAAGTCGCCTCCCTTCTTAGTAAACTCGCCCAAGCCTCTAGTTGACTAGGGACAAGGAAAAAACATGTTTCCAATATGTTCCCCGGTTTCCCTTAAAAATAGGGATTTAATTAAATGACCCATTTTCCATATTTTTCAAGCAAATTTCATTTTTTAGTGATAATAATCATTTTTTTGTCTCAGCAGAAGGGAAATAGGGGTTTACATGGTACTCTGGACTGGAAAACGAGCACAAATATGGCATCTGACAATGTTTGATGCCATATTTTTACAACTTATTGACTTATAATTAAAAAAATTCATTTTTGAGGGAATTTTATTATTTCATTAAAACATTAAAAAAAACCGAACAAACCTAACCACAACTTCCATATGACTCAATAGATATGACCTAGCATGAACTCATATACATTTAGACACTAGGTATTGGTTATACCATGCCAAGGCCTAACCACCAGCACATACTCTAGCTTTGGAGTCAGTCTCTAAGTGAAAAAACTTAGAAATTATTAATCGCCCACTAAGGCAGGAAAAAAATAATTAACTAGTGAAAAAAAACACTCTAGAGTACATGCTCGTACATAGGTCTTAGGTGGCCAATAGCCTTTTACAATATTTCATGCTCGGGTCATTTATTACAATGCCCCCGAAGGGATGGAAATGCGGAAAAAGGTGATCTTTTGAAAAACCTGCTGAACTTTGAACTCTGACTTTTGAGCATCTGTCTTCTTAGTCTTTGGCGGCTCATCTTCAATTCAGCGAGTGCAAACAGGTGGATAACAGAACCAATCTGAGTTGTTCCTCTGGTTCTACAGTGGCGTTGTATTCTGGCATCTGAGGGGTTGCTTTTCTGAAAGTTGGCCAGATCTTTGTGAGCTTTCCTGTAACATCCCGCTCTTGCGCGCAATGAGCAAACTTATTCTTTGAGGACACTTGCTTGCAAGTGATCCAGATTATTATACTATTGGGCATTTGATTATGATTATGAGGCGTTATGGATTGATGACATGTTATTTTGTTGTATTGACATAGACAGGTGTTACTGACTCGGTTTTCCTGAGTGTGCAGGATTTTGGACCTTGAGGATGCAGAGGCATCGATGAAACCCCTTGGACTCCGGACCGAGTCAGGGAGTGGACAATTGGGGTTTGATTGTTGTATATATGACCTATGTGCATCTAATTAGTTGTTATGATTATGGATTTTATTCTGACACAATTCGATGATGACGTAGGCTGACGACAGCTTGCCGACTAGACTCACATGTGGAGTAGAGGGGTCACACATGATAACCAGAGACGTTGAGGGAGAGGTGTGGACAGCAGCCCTGCCACAGCCTACTAGCACTCCCGTCGTGGCTCGAACTGTAGGTTAACGATTACCTAGTTCGAGAAAACCCACGATGTCGTGACGGCCGACTACGACAATCACTCACGATGATTCTAAGGGGCGTGCAATAAGGCAGGGGCCTTATTCCTTAGAGGGCCTTAGTCTCCCACAAAATAACCTGACGGAGTATTGACTCCAGGGGTTTTTGATGTTTACCAAGTCAGTCAAGAGGCGAGTGGCACCCTTGGAGCACGCAGTGCGTCCTGAAGGGCACGTCGCGCAAGAAAAACGGAAAGAGGCGAGTGGCACCCTTGGAGCATGTAGTGCGTCCCGAAGGGCATGTCGCGCAAGAAAAACGGAAAGAGGCAAGTGGCACCCTTAGAGCACGTAGTGCGTCCTGAAGAGCACGTCGTGCAAGGGAAACAGAATGAGGCGAGTGGCACCCTTGGAGCACCTAGTGCGTCCTGAAGGGCACGTCGTGTTGTTAAATAATAAATGAATAAACCTAGATGGCCTTAGAACGAATAGTGTGATGAGAAAGATTTAAAACAATTTCCCTAAAAACATGTCACCCAGCCTAGGTAAATAAAATCTAGGTCTAAGTGATACTTGTGATAAAAAAATATATATTTATATAAAAATAAAAATAGAAATAAATAAACAATAATAATAATAATAATAATCATTAATCATGTGACGAGAAGGGAGTAAGCAATTCAATTAATTTATAAGAATCTTTTGGGGGATAAAATTTAAAAAAAGGGGAAATAATTGTTTTGTTACATTGCTAATTAAAAATTTATCAATTAAAAAAAAGAAAAAGGGGAAAAGGGTAATTTTCTACACTTGCCAATTTGAGTTTTAAATGAAAAGGGAAAGAGGAAAATTTAAAAGAATTAGGAAACTAAGGAAAAAGGAGGAAACATAAAGAGAAAGGGGAAACGTAAGGAAAAAGCAGAATGACTAACTTAGTAAGGTATATTGCATTTAAAAACTTTCTAAATCGAACTCAACTAGTAAATTAGTAAGGGGGTAAGGCATTAAAATGTGAAGGGAATATGGAGACACCTAGGAGCGATTCTAGGAATGATTTTAGGTGGGTGAGGAAAATAGGAGTAATTAATTAATTAATTAAATTAATTTATGGTGCAATGAAGGGGATGGGTGACACATGTACGTGGAGGATTTTTATGAATTAAATTATTGAACAATAAATTAAACGGGAATTTGGGAAAGTAAATGACTTAGAAACTCTATATAAAGGAGGGAGGAGGAGGAGGAGGAGGAGGAGGATGGATCTCTTTTGTTATGTGTAACGTTACGCTGCAGAATTTTAGACTTGATTGACTTAGCTTGTGGGAGTTGGGATACCCAGCTCGGTGAGGAGTGGTAGCTCGGCCTTGCGAAGTGAGCTGGGAACTATCAGTCAGTTCTCTGGTTTAGTGTGCGTGGCCCCTTTGCGGCTCGGGGGGCTAAGGGGGAAGAAGACTACCCCTAGCGTTGGCTGGGAGGTACCGGTGAAGTCTCATCAGTCGGCAAGCGGGAGCTGCACGGAGCGCGCAGGACAACGACTCGGAGCGGACGACTTGGGCTACTGTACACTTGCTTGTATTCTGCATGTTAGATTATTATAAACCTTACGCCTTCATTTCTATATTTTTAACTGTGTAAAGAAGGTGTTGAACTTAGTAGTTTAATCGAGAACTTAAATTTTCTTAGCATTAAGCTCATTGCTTGACTTGATTCCCTTGGCAATCGATCCCTGAATGTTGTGACCGTCCTATGGTTTTATTGATTTTGTGATGAGTTTGCGCTTTTTACTTAGCCCTCGTCCCTGGCTCATCAATCCTCGCATGAGCAGTCAGCCAGGAGCCGAATCGACGGTCGTCACTTCGATGTTAATAGACCTATAGATCCTAACACCCTGCTTTTCTGTGCCTGGATGATGAGCGAAGGATGTTTCTGCCCAACCATTTTCCCCTGTTGATTGTTCTTGGTTGATTGATGGTCATTGCGCCTTCTGGCGATTGAGTACCTCTGCGTCTAATTGCCTAAACTCTGAAAACCCTTGCATCTCCTTGAAGGATTATCCATGTTTTTCCTTGATTGATAACCTCTGAGTTGAAGGCCCAATCTCTGCGTTTTGGATTGTTTGCGTGTGGATTGATAGCTTCATTGAACAGCGACGTGGTTCACTGTGGACAACAATTTATTCTTAAGGATTGCCTTATCATGGATAGCAAAATTTTATATGCCTACATTTGTTGATATGTCGGCACTCATTCTTATGATAGGGCTGCTAGTTTTATATCTACCTGCAATTATATACATATGCTTGCGTTTCTTTCATTTGCACAGCGAAATTTTTCCCGTGTTTGCTTGATGGATGAGCAATGGATCGCCATGCAAATTTCAGTTTTCATTTCACTTCGATTTACCCTTCTTATGGTCTGTCGTTGCCATTATTTCAACCCCGACTTTCCACACTCTCAACCACACTTCTTCTCTGCGTTTTTATATCTTGAATGCGTTCATTGCTGGATATATTGCTCTGCGTTTTTATATCTTGAATGTGTTTCAATGCCAGATATATTGCTCTAAGTTTTTATATCCTGATTGCGTTTTCATGGTTGGATATATTACTCTGGCGATTTGCCATTATTAAGACTGCAACCGTTGCTTGTTAAGACTGTGATTCAGCCACCTGTTATGACTGCGATTTGCCAATTGTTACCTGGCGATTTGCCATTGTAAGACTGCGATTTTGCCAATTGTTACCTGGCGATTTTGGCCACTGGTTATGACTGCGATTTGCCCATTTGTTACCTGGCGATTTGCCACCTGTTATGAGTGCGATTTGCCAATTGTTACCTGGCGATTTGTCATTTGTAAGACTGCAATTTGCCATTTGTTACCTGGCGATTTGCCACCTGTTATGACTGCGATTTGTCAATTGTTACCTGGCGATTTGCCATTTGTTAAGACTGCGATTTTGCCATTTGTTAAGACTGCGATTTTGCCAATTGTCGAGACTGCAAATCGTTTCTTATTACCTACGTTGATTGTGCTTTCATTAATTATTACCTGCATTTTCATTTAATGATGGCCTGTGTTGAATGCGTCTCATTAATTATATGGTGCGTTGGATGTATGATGCGTGTTTGATTGGAGGTAATTCCTGCGTTTTAAATGGTAGTTAACTCTTAACTACGTTTTACTTCAATTGACAGTGAATTATATCAATGACAGATATGAATTTATAGCTGACTGCGTGCACATTTAATAGCAAATTTATGAGTTGGCAAGTGTAAAGGGATGGCGTTATTACACAACAATTTATTAGCATTTTTATAGACAGTCTCTTCATTTGAATAGGTAGCTTTAATTCCTTTAAGTCCTTTAACAGACAACGATTGCGACAACCAAAATTTACAGCCAACTCGTGAATAGACAGTCTTTAAATTGACTAGACAGCCTTTAATTTAAATTAGTCCAGACTTGTCATTCAGTTTTAATATTGATTAAACTAGACTGTCAAATTAGATTGTAATTATAATTTATAGTTTTAGTATTAATTAATTTAGATTCGTCAAGTTAGATTGTAAATTAATGACTAATTTGTAATTTAGACTTGCTAAATTAGATTGTAATTGATGTTAAATAGATGGTAATTTTGACTAATTTAGACTTGATTAGTTGTCGGGTTCTTGACGAAGTCGTGTATTAGCTTGCGCTTTTCCTTGATTGACATCACCTGCATCTTGTCGACCTGTTGTTTGGGGTGGGCGTGTAGTCCTCTTGCCAGTAGCTCGGCTCCTAACAAATTGGTTTCAGCTAGAGTCCTTGGTCCAGATAGGTTATGTAGCGCCAGGGTTATCGTCGCGCCTATCGCCTGGGGACGGCTTGCTTCCTTACGAGGGGATCATGGCACGACCTATTGGATAGAGGCGATTGATAACTTGGCTGGGATCTGTACTTCCCGTTGGGGGTTTTGTTGATCTTGTAGGTTCGTTGTTGGTGCTTGCGTTGCAACGCCTTCATGCATTTGGTTGCGTGCCACCAAGGTTCTAGTTAATTGGTCGTCGAGGTCGTTTTGTCGGGGTGGGAGAGTTGTCCATTAGCTGGTAGGCGTGGTCATGTTGTGTCGGGCAAGTAGTCGTTTCTCCTTGTTGTTTTACGCATGTTTCGCCCAGTTGCTCTTATGCCAATGCGTGGAGTCATAGTTGTCTGTTGCCAGATTGGTGTGCGTGTGTTCGTCGTCTAGGTGTGGATAACTGTGTCATCGTTGCCTTCCTACCTAAAAACAAAATAAAATTCACCTTCTGCTTCGCTTGTAGTCGTAACGATGGGGTCATTACATTTCCCTTCATTTTCTCCACTTTCTCTTCTGCCTGGATTATCAAGTATTTTTCATGCGTTCTTTTGGTTTGTTCCAGCATTCCTTCCTGTCTCCAATACTCACCTTGTGTTTCAACTTGTTGAACCTATTGTTCTAGGTGATCGGTTGAGGCTCTGATCAACCCTACCAGTTGCGGTGTCGGCAACTGAGCAAGCTCTCTGGATGTGACTATGGCCTCCAGCGGGAGTCTAATCTGGAGTGAAAGCCCACTGGCTATGGATTGCTCAAATGGTGTCTCAACTTCATCTTCTCCCTGGAGTGATCCTCGCAACTATTAGGCTAATTTAGTCTTCAGGGCTAGCGGAAGCAAAGGGATAGCTTCCACCTGCGCTAGGCAGAGCTGTAACAGTTCTGAACATTGTTGCGGATCTTGCAGGACGAGTTCCAGTTCTTCTTTTAGCGAGGTTCTGCTTTGTCCTGATTGAGTCTCTTGTGGTGCTTGAGACTCTTCCTCCTTTCGCATCGTGAGTTGCATTATGGGTGGAACTTCAGGGGTTCCGCTTTGATCCTTCAGGACTTTTTGTGCCACTCTCTGTCCTCAAAGACTTTGTATCCGGGAGGGGGACATGTGGGAGTTGCGTAAGTACCGGTACTGTGGATGGTTGGCTCTCCTGAAATAGAACCGTTTCTGGAATATCAAGTTGCATAGGTTTTGGGGAATTGGACGGTAGCAGGACTATTATATCTACAATTGGTGACAATGGTTGTTGCTCAGTGACTATGGTGGAAGGTGTATTGGGGTTAGACTCAGGGTCATCGATAATATGGATAATATTCTGAGTTGCACGAGTGGATGTTCGGATGCAAGGCAGCGCAGTCGATATGGGTTGGGAATTGATGATTTTAGCTGGGATGACTATTGGGGATACACCGGTTCTAGGATTCTTAGCCGGAAGCTCCTATATAAATGCGGCGGATAAGATGGTTTTACCTGAGAAGATGGCCTCGTCCGGAAGCTTGGGACATCCTGGCAAAGGCCTCTTTGTCCTCTGCAACTGGTGTTCTTCCTCCTCTGATTCTGAAGGTGTTGGCGACTTCTGGGGCTGTTCTACCTTCCCAGAGCTCGACCCTACTTCTTCTGTTGGATTCCTCTTCTTTAACAATTCTGGTGGCAATGAATAGTGGACACCCGACTTGCGCAGGGTGCGTTTAACTCCTGGCCAAGAATGGATTTCCTTGTCCAGTATCTCCTCATCCAAATAGAATGGTAGGGGCCTTGTATGAAAGTCTAAAGGCTTTGCATGCCTTGCCCAGATGAATGTATAATGGCGGTTCAGAGAAAATGAGATGTTCCTCGTATGCAAATTCAGAAGCTCCTGTGGTATACGCATCCTGTGGGTGGCGTCAATCAATTGATTGTACCACTTTAGGAACGCAGCGTTGTTGAACTCCATGCTTTCTGAGTCTTCCCTTGCATGCCAAGGCTCAAAAATCTTGGCGAGGCGAACTTTGTCGACAGGTGCTAACTGTCTTCCCGTCATGGCCTCCAATTCAGCATTGCAAAATCCAAAAGCAAATATCCGTATGTGAAGGTGCCTCCCTTCTCTTGAACGTCCTCGCAAGCGACACAGAGTTCTTCCAACAAGTAACTACACCAATTGAACACTGCACCATTTGCGCATGACCTTGCTAGCGATCACGTAACATGTCGTTCTAACCGTCTCAGGGAGGATTGGTTCGATCTTTGTTGTGTGACCTCCCCTCTGTGTATGGAACCGCTCATACATGCTAATCTCACCCTTCTGTTTTCCATGCTTGCTTGGTCCTTGAAATCCTTTGGAGACGTCTTCGCCCTGCAAAGATAGTCTTGTCAATTGGTGAATATTTTCAGCATGAATGGGATATTGTCTGTCGAGCCATAAACTGCGATCATGCACCCTGTTGATCATGAACTTAGTGCATCGTGCAACTTCGCCACTGGTTCCGAACACTGGGAGGTCTCGGTGGTGCATAATTGTCAAGTGGAACATGTTAAAGTTTCTACTATTATTAGGTTACTTCTATTTACTAGATAACAATAGCATAGATAGGATCACTGAGAGAAACACAATCACAAGAGTACGCAACATTTATCCTGGGAAACCCTCATGGGGAAGAAAACCCAGCAAAACTTCCTTAATATAGATAGCCAATACAATGCCAAGACAATGAACCAAACAACACAGAAATTCCTCTCCCAAGGATGCGCCTCTCTCTCTTCTTTCTTCCGGCAACTAGTAACTACAGCTTCCTTCAATACTTGTGCACTAGATGAGTGAGTTGTGTGTGTGTCTAAATGAGGCGCTGGCCTCTCTTATTTATACAATCTGGCAGGGGTGAACAGAAGTGTCTTTTTACTGGCAGGGCCGACTTCTCATTCTGGGTGGTTAGAACCACCTTTATTTAATCTGGGGGCCGACTTCTCATTCTGCCTATTACAATTAGGGTTTGACCAATCCACAAAAGGGGATTTGGTAAATTACAATGCCCGACATGATCATTCCACAAAAGGGGATTAATCTAATCAATAATAAATATATTTTATCTTTATCCACAAAAGGGGATAAGAATATTCTTTGCAGTTACACAATATTTTAACACTCCCTCTTAACAAGAAGGATATTCTTTATCTTTTGACAGATCACCGGATGTCAACATCAACTAGGCAGCAACATCCACTGGATAACATCATCAACTGGGCAACATCATCAACTGGGTAACATCATCAACTGGATAACAGGAGGCATCAATATAATCCACTTGGTCATCTGGCATCATGATCACTGACTGGCATATCTATAAATCATCAGAAGGTTTGTTCTCTTTATCTTCGCGCAAAAGATACTCTTTCTTTCTTTCATTTTCACTCAAAAGATACTTATTTCTTATCTTCACACAGAAGATATCTTATCTTCAAATAGAAGATGTCTTATCTTCACACAGAAGATATTCTATGAGTTTTGCCATTCCTTTTATGTTCTCCCTTCTCTTGTAGTCATCTATCTCACCCATCCACTAGGGAGGACTACTACCATAGCTTCACTCCTAGTCATCCCACATGAACTAGAAAAGCTAAGATGCTAGCCTGGGCAAGACTAGACTCCCTTTTCATGATCCACGCAGGATCACGACACAAACCTCGAGAGCCAACTAACCATTCCACATGGTCAAGGTTTGTGTTCCAGGCTACTCAATCCTTGGCCAGAGGAGAGTATCTGCTCGCTGCCCCTTGGAGAAACATCCACACTCCTCTCTACGAGGGTGGTCACACCCCTCTCTACGAGGGTATTCTAGCATGTCCCTAAAGTATCCAAAACTCAACACTTGGACAGAGGCCAACCTGGGCAAATTTCTCATTCCCCTTCTCTACGAAGGTCTCTTCCTTCTCTACGAAGGTCTGTTCTCTTGTGGTCCAAAATCTTTCCATGGCATAATACCATGCTACCCATTTGTTGGGCACCATCCATCTACTCGATAACTTTTCATCTTGATCAAAATATCTGGGCACCATCCATCTGCTTTCCTAACTGCATCAAATCACGATCCTTCATTTCGAACTCGGAGACATGGCTCCCTCTTGCACCAAACTAATAGCTTCTAATCATCATCCTTGAAGTTCTTCTTCTGTAATATCCTGGGTGCGTTCTTGAGTTCGAACATTTCTTTCTTTTTGACTTCATATTGGATCAACCTACTCCCTCTGCATCTATAAGAACGGTACTGGAGCAACCTATAGTTACCTGCACCTCATCCACTATATCTGATTATCCATCTTTTTCTTCATCTTGAACATTTTTGTTCTGCATCTTTAGGAGCCTCCTGCTCCTATATAAATACTGGATATTGTCTGGTCTTTACTGACTGTCACCATATCATGCGTCCTTCTCATGCTGTCTAACTTCTGCAAGTCACGGCATAAGTTCTTTCTTCCGAGACTTGTAAACTTACTTACAGTATGCTTTCTTTGTCACTCTCACGAGTGATCATACCTGAAATAAATATTTTATCTCTTTCTTTATCCTTTTCTTTGATAAGTCTGCATAGACACTGAAATAAAATGAGGTTAATTAACATTCTCACAAAAAAAATCTAACTTGTAATGATAAGGTAAACTAGATAACAAAAATAAACATGAATACTTATCTTTTGTTTTTTTGTGTGGGGAGGCTCTACAGACTCCACCATTTGCTATCTTTCTTCAGATCAACTATCTTCAACTCAAAGTACATAACCCTCAATTTCTGCTAAAGCTTTCTTTGAGGGAGGAGATTCCTCTTCCTCTACCACATGTGCTTGATACTTTCTTTTCCCTTTTCCTTGAGGACCGTCATAGGAAAAGTGTCCCAACTTTTGACAGTTGTAGCATCTGATCTTTGAAACATTTTTCTTCTTATCTGGAACTCTTACGGAGTTAGCTTCTTTATTGTTCTTCCTGAAGGAACTTCTTTTGTTCTTTTGAGCTGTAAGAGCTTCCTCTTCATCAAAAATTAATCTCTTATGTTGGTCAACAAGTCTAGATTCTTCGTGTGTGCATTCTGCCCTGTTATCCCCGTTTTCTAGGGATAACTAGGAGATCATGTCTCGAGGCCCACAGGTCCTAGACATGAAGCACCGAGAGCAAGATTGACCTGAGCATGGCCCTGGAGGGCCCATCCTTCTTTTTCTTCGCCAGACTTGTCCTGTCAGCAGTAGCAGCTTCCATCACCATTAGCTTGGACTTACATCAGAGAAGACTCTTGCTCCATGAGGTAATTGGTCCAAGGTATCATGGTATGTGTCATGTTTGATCATTATAACCTTCTTGTATATGCATCAGGTTCCTTACACTTCTAATAACTGCTTGGATCTTACACTAATCCACTTGACCATTGTTGAGGTGATTAACGGGGTGACTTAGCAAGCTTGTATTCATGGGTTTTGGTTAGCCACCAGGGGGGATTTGCAGAGCCATCGTCCGCTCCCAACATTCTATCATTTTACATCTTATCTCCCACACATCCACCCCATTCCCCTAGTCTGGCCATTAGGATGACCTTTTGAGGGTTGCACTTTGTCCTGTGGGAAGAAGGGGCTAAAGGCCCAGGGGGTAAAAGTAGCTGGTAAAAGATAAAAGCCATAAGAAATAAAACCTAGAGATGTTTCGCCCAGGGATCCCCGAGAAGGCAATAAAAGGCCTCTCGATAAGAAACTAAAGGGACCCTAAGAAAAATAATAAAACAAGACCTAACCAAGAGGATGGGAGGTCTCATCACGAGCTGGCCCATTATGTTCATAGGTATCCAGCAGTATGACATTGCCATTATCTGGTCACCACGCCAGGGCAATGACCTTTGGTTGCATGGCCAAGGGAAAGGGGGTCTCATCACAAGCCAACCTTATCATTTCTGTGAAGATACCAGTGGGTAACACTGTCAGCTCTGGTCACCAAGCCAAGGCGGTGTCCCTTGGTCAGACCTTGAAGTAAAAAAGAAAGAAAAGCAATAAATAAAAATAAAGGCAATAAAGGGGCTTGGAAAAAGTGCATCCATGACGGGTACAACTCGCCTCCTACAAAGGCACCCACGGACAACACCTGCCACTGGTCATAGTAAGACCAGG
>SNQJ01S0020808.1:111251-125355 GCA_010110895.2 Picea sitchensis
ATTACAATTTTTTATGGAAAATGTAGAGTAACAGGGTGGTCTTTATGACCGGCTGAATTTCTGAACTCTGAATTTTGAACAACAATGTTCAATCTTTGGCGGCTCGCTGGAAATTCACCCTAGTGCAACTTGGTGGATAACACCTACCAAAATAAATCCTAATGGTCTTGGTTGTGATTTACCAGGAGACCCTACTATCCTCCCAATTTTTACAATTGCGGATCCCGTTGAACTGACTGAATTCGACAAAATAGGATTTACATGAGTATGAGGTACTGAGCTTACCAAGGGTATTGAAGGCGCCTGGGGGATGGGCGACTCGGGGCTTGGTTCCACTGACTTCTAGGCGGGTTTCTTTGATCTGGGGGGTCACGTTTTCTTGTACCAGAGCAACCTGCTCCGCTTCATGGTCAACTCCTCCTAGGATCAGAACCGAATCTTCTCTGTCTTCCGCAAGATCCAGACGTCCCTCGTCCTCTCTTGCTTCTACACCCTCCTTATCTCGTCCACTCTCCATAGGACTTATTTCTTCCTACGCTTCTCTTTCCTACAACCTTAGACTAGCCAGTCTTTCTTGTCTTCGCAACTTCCACAACTCCTTTGTCTTCCTTTCATCCGTTCCTCGAGGTCCGATTTCTTTCCACAACACTCCGGACTGCTTCGCTGCTCTCTTTACCTTTCCCCACCACCATTTCTCAACTATGGAGGCTCTCCTAAGGGCGCACTCACTTCTTGTTGTTTTCTCTTCCCCCATCTATCAAAGAACCCATTCCCCTTCTTAGGTCATGAACCTGCCCCAAAGTCGCCCCACCCCAAGCATATGGGTTTAGGCTGCCATCTCAAGCGGGGGAACAACTAGCATCTCCTCCTCCACCAAAAAGACCTTGATCCAAAGGGGAATTTCCCTCAGCAATCTTCCCCATGCCCCTTTCTTGAATATTGCTTCGGCTTGTGAAAAAGACTGGTGGTTCTCCGCTGCAAATTCGGTGATATAGCCTTCCAAAGACGTGTCAACCCAGAAATCCACCGCTCGAGTGATATTGTGATCCAGGCGATGAAGCTCTACTAGCTTCTCTGTATCCCAAGAACCAATTTCTTTTACCCGTTTTTTGAATTCTAGTGCTTCTTGTAGACGATCTACCCACTAGAACAGCTTTTCCAGGAATTCTACCCAGAAAATCTCGTACTGGTCGCTTGATCTTTCTGAGTAGAAGACAAGACCCTGAGCAGAGTCTCAGTTCAAGTTCCGTAACTCCACTTCCTTCAGTATGAACGCATCACACTTACGTTCGCACCATTGTCGAACGTCGGACTTGTGGATCCATGGAAGCATTCTCCCTATAGGTTCCCTTGTAAAATCAGGGTCCAGGGAACAGAACCATTTTGTTGGCGCAAAGTTGTCAAACCAGGGTCCTCTGCAGGTTGCCAACAAAAGGGTACCGAAGTAGTCTAGTGCGCTATCATTTTCATCTTTCTAAAAGTAAAGAAGTCTCACCCGAAGCGCAACCGAGACAAAAGAGCTAAGGGAAGGGTAAGAAGAATGCTATACAGATCTATAACCCATCAATACTATTACCATTCTAACGCAAGATAGATACTCAGTTCAATTCTTTAGCACATCATACACTAATACAGAAGAACAAAACTATACAGAACATTAAGAAGGGATAACGACATGTAATTCATAACAGATAACGCATAATGACATTTCAGAGATACAGAAAGTAAGATGAACCAAGGAACATTTTGAAAATTTGATCTCCAATATCTTTTTGTTATATTAGAAGTCTTTTGGACAATAAGCATTTGCAGCTTTACATTAGATATCCACTCTAATCAGTATAAGAGGTCAGTAGGTACATCTCTGTACAATACTACAGCTGATCACAATCAGTCTAGGATCTTCCCTTCCTAATTACAGTCTATGTCTGGAGTACAGATCCAGTTCTTGCATCTCCCTATCTCTTATGGGCCCACCTATTAAAATACAGTACAATACTAAAGAGAACATACAAAAGAGTCACCCAAGAAGAGAATCATCATCCCAAGAATCATCCTCAAGAGAATCATCATTACAATCGGTTCCTTCCTTCCTCTTGAGAACCCATTGGCCCTCTTCTCTTCTTGATTCTGTTGTAACTGTATTGGCTCAAAACTGATTCTGCACTGGTTTCAGACTGTGTTTTGTTTCAACGTCTTTCTGTCGCGTGTTTCCTTTTTCAGCCTTCTTCACTTGGTTGGTTGTCTCTTTGATGAGTTGCACAACCTCTTTTATCAAAACAAAGGGCCCAACATTCCCCACACTGGGGTTTCCAGGGTACATCTGGTGTCTTGTGTAAATTTTGTGCTTGGTTTTGTATGCTTCTGCTGTTAAATTCTGTTGTATATCTCAGTTGTAAGTTAACTGCATAAATCCAGATTTTATATCAGCATTTATAATTTCTGGTTAAGTTAATTTATTGGCAGTAATTTCAGTGACTGAGATATAGGTAAAAATCAACATATATATACCATGGAATGTGTCCAGACTCCATATATCAATGAGTTATTAAACAACACAATAACCAACAGTGAAGTAGATCAACAGATGAATCACGGTATGTTCAAGCTGATTTATAAGTCCAGTAAGATTCAGGTTTGTTCATTAAACTCTCACTCAAACTCTGCAACAAGAAAGACCACACTGACTTTGAAAATGATGGTAATCTCAGAATTCAGCCCCTATAGGCAGTAAGGATAAAGAGATAAATGATGATCTTGTAGATGGCTTGGGTGGATAAGGATTACGCCAATAAACCACATTAAGGGGGTCACAAATTCGGCCCTAAGTGACAGTTGAACCCTTCCAAAGACGCCACACGACCTTATTGTAGCCACCAGTGCCAGAATTTGACCTTCCTAACCAGTAAATAGGTAGAACGATTCAAGGCAGTTGTGGGTGAAGATATGATGAGTTTGACTAAACAATAAGGGATGCAAACACTATGCAAATTGACCCTCTTTGCCTCTGAAGACACGTACAGAAAATTGATAGTGAGGGCCGAGGTAATCAACCAGTGAAGAAAGGGTAACGATCTGGACAAAAGGAGGTCGTTGGGGCAGATTGGAGGACGACCTAGAAGTGGAGAAAGTCCGGGGCAATAATATGTTGCAAAGAACTTCAAAATGGAAGAATAAACCTTGATCGGATATCTGTAACTCTGTGACCTGGAGAAACAAGCTCACAGCCCCTAAAAGTACTAGTTCAAACACCATATAATAGTCTGATCTCCAAATAAAATTCAATAAATATTTAGGGTTTGGTGAGGTAAAAATCAAGACTTCAAAGGGCGGATTCCAAAACCCCAAACAGCTAGTGTAAGTTATAAAAATGATGGATCATCCAACAAGAGATCATAGAAAGATTTTGCAATAAAGCTTAAAAAAAAAAAAAAAAAGTGGATTAAAATTTGTTGTTTTCATTGAAGAATAAAACGACGTTGTTGCCTACAATTGGGTGATGGTGTCCATGTCTTCCTAGCAATTGTTTCCCCACTAGAAGTGATGAGGTCTTCAACACCAGCAAATGAGCATGGAAGATCTTCAAACTATGACAAAAAAGATTAAGAAATACTCCAAAGAGGGTTAGATCATGTGGCTGAATCAAACCTCAAAAAATGCAAGAGAGATTCACTTAACCCTATATTGAGAAGACAAAGCCCTAAACATTTATCTTCAGAAACATAAATTAACTCTAACCATGCACAAGAAACAAGATGGTTCATAGCCATACCTTGCTTGATTGATTCTCTAGCAAACCCTTTAGCTTATTGAAAATTTCTCATACTCTTGTCATCAAATATAAGCAAGGAAGAAAAATTACCAAGAAAATAGAACTCACGCGAAACTTTGCCAAGAAGTAATTTCTCATACTCTTGTCATCAAATATAAGTAAGGAAGAAAAATCACCAAGAAAATAGAACTCACACGAAATTTCGCCAAGAAGTCTTCACTTTATTCTCCAATGAAAATGAAATGGAGGAAGACTTATCATTTTATAGGTGAGAAGTCTCCACAAATACATTACAAAACCATGAAATAGCTCAAAAACCATGATCTCAAAACCATTTGACCAATAAAACCATGAGCAAAACACAAGTAATAATAAAATACATAAATAATATACTCATGAAGTACAACGTCACTCTTGAAAGGGTCAAAATACAATGTGCGAGCCACATGTGTGGGAAAATAGAGGCTAGAAGAGATGTGCCACTCATAAAATGGTGTCAACCTCTAGGAGATGGTCCAAAGGCAAGTCAAATGATCCATTGTCCACCTAACAAGCCTACTTGATCTAGGGAGTGGTCCAAAGTTGGCAAAACGTCCTCAAAATGGATGATGTCATCTCCAAGTGTTTGAGTCATCCAAGTAATAAATCTTCTCAAGAAGGCACGTGTGGGCTCCAAAAGGGCTAGCGCTCCTCAAGTAATACTCCAACAAGGCATGCCACATTACCAGGAGTCCAAGCCATCATATGAAATCACCTTTGTAACATGCAAACCCTCTCTCCAATGCTTTGATTAACCCCACATGTGGTACAAGGGGAATAATTAATGCATGAGTATGCAACGAAATGTCCAATTGAGCAAAGAGGATGCATATAAACAGTCCACATGGCATGTGTAATGACATGGCATCCCTATCACAACCCAATGCACTGTCACGGATCCCAATGTGGTGACATGTATCTCGATGCGATACATGGATCATATTACCCATCAAGTTGCACTAGGATGGACTTGCAGTTGAGCCGCCAAAGATTGAACAAACACTTGTTCAAAATTCAGAGTTCATAAGTCCAGTCGGCCATTATGGCCCCCTTTTTTTTCTCTTCTTCTTCGATATCGCATTTCCATACCCCCCATGGGGAATTGTAATAAGATGAATTTAGCATGATGAACTTGTAAAAGGCTTAGCCTCCTAAGACTTAGACATGAGTGCAATACTCTAGAGTGTTTTTTTTACTTGTTAATTATATTTTGTTTTTCAGCGATTTACAATTTCCGAGTTTTTCCACTCAATTCCTCCAAAGTTGGAGTATACACTCATAGTTAGGGCTTAACTTGGTCATCTAAGTCTAGTGTCTAATGTATATTACCATGTTAATGATCCTCCTGCACCAAGTCCCCCTTAGGTTTTTTAATGCTTTATGCAAAAATAAAATTTCTCGCAAAATCGGGATATTTTAATTGTAATATTTCCTAAGTTAAATAAGTGGTATTAGGAGGCATTATACGCCTTGGGGGTATTCGTTTTTGGACTTGGAATACCCACTTTACTTAAGTATCCACTTTGAGAGTGAAAATAAGTGATTTTAATCACTTAAAATTAATTTCTCTCACAAAAAGTCAATAAAAGACAAATAAAATCAGAAAAATCAGAAAGTGCTATTTTCTCGAAAACATGTTGAAGACATGTTTTGAGTTAACTTGCCCTCACTTGAGTTGACCAAGCCTTGTTGGCACCTATTTGGGAGTTAAGAGTGAGTTAGATGAAGTTTGGCTTGAGTTAAGACACACTCTTGCGGGGACATGCACCCCTCTTGTGGGTAGGTGGCGCCCTCTTGAGGAAGTGCGCCCACCTCTTGAGAGGTGGTGCCTTTCTCCCCTCCCACATGGTTCACACTTGTCAATGCAATGTAGATAAGGAGAGGTGGCAGCCCACAACTCTACACATGACTCCTCTTCAACTTCCAAGTGGTGTGCCCTCCCTCTCCAAGTGGTGTGCCCTCTTCTCTTGGGATTTTGAACCCTTGAGCTATAAATTGAGCCTCTTGCTCCCATTGTAAAGTAGTTAGAGTAGGGGAAGAAATGTCGTTGTAATGCTTTCAAATTATTGTGGAATAAAGAATTGAAGACTTTGGAGGTCACTCTTGTTGTCTTGACCAAATGTGTGGGTGCCATTGTTTCATTTCATGTGTTGAGGTTATGGTAAACTTGTTTCTTGCAATTACTTTATTGTCAATTTATCCTTGAATAGTAAGATATTAGTGAGTTTGCTTGCATTGCTAAATCTTATTATTTCTGAGATATTTGATCTATGTTTGCATACTCTTCTAGCTTGAATGACTTGTTTTCTAGATCTTATGTGTTGGAGGTGGATGCATCAACTTTTAACAAAGTTCTTTGCAGGATTTTCCAAGTTTGCAGGGCCTTTGAATTGAAGGAGTGGAGGGCTCTAGTTTGAGTCTCCAACATCTTCTTTTTCCTTCTACTGGAACGATTCCCCTCTTCATTACACCAAACGGACTCCAGAGCCCAAGATCTTGTTCCATCCGGCACTCTTTTCTCTCTTTCTCAAACAAGTTCTGATATTTTCCTGTTACTTCTCTATTTGCATGCAAGATCTAAATCTTTCTCTTATTTCAAAGTTAAATCTAAAGAAATTTTTTGCATGCATAAGATAAACTAGATATAATTTGTACTTTCAAGTTTCATCTAATGCTTAGATCTAGCATAGGAAAAGTCTCCTTTTAGCATGCTTTTTCCTTCAATAATTTTAGAGGTTAAAAGGTAGTTCTTTTCTAGAGCTTTAGCTTCACATTTGGAAAATCTAAGTGCCTTTAATTTGCTGTTTTAAAACAGCAATCAAAGACCCTAAGGAGGCAAGCTTTCTAACTTGTTTTTCTTAGTTCCTTTTTGCTTATTGTACATAGTGTTTTTACTTAGAATTTTTGGGTTTTTCTAACATAAGTGTAGATTTTTAATGACAAAAATCAGCAAACTGAAATTTCTGTCAAACACTTAGCAACCTAGAGATAATTGTCTTGCATGAACTTCATAAATGCCTGAAACCCACATTCATAAATTACCATAAGCAGAAATACACATTGCTAAGCAGATATGCAGCGGAAATAAACACAATGGACAGCAACCCATAAAACTCAGAAATTTAGGCAAATGCCAAAGAAAACCCCAATGTGGGGAAACCCAACGAGAGAGAGAGAGAGAGATTATTCAGCTTTCAGGAAAGTACAATACAGCAGCAAATACACATTTCCAGCCAAGGGAAATACCTCACAGCCACAAAAAACAGTCCCAAAATTTCTGCCTTGGAAAACGTGCCCAAGTCCGTACAGCTGTACAGCCTCGAAAACGTGCCCAGCATAGTGGTGTACGGCCTGCACAATACGGCCCAGCAACAGCAAGAAGATCTCCAAAAAAATGCCTTTATTTCCGTGCCAAAGGCTGCCTCAAAAACCGCACCCCTCTTCCTGTTGTATGGATTGTACGGATCCGTACAGTACAGCCCAGCACAGAAAAATGGAACAGCACTACACACAGAAAATTGCCTTGGGATTTGTGCCCTCCTTCTCCTTGGGAAATGTGCCCTCCAAGCTACTCACTTTCCTCTCTCAAGCTTACTCAGAAAATCTCTCACTCAACTCCTCTCGTCTTCTCGATGTGTCTTGAACACTACTCAATGCATTTTTTTATAAATCTGAAAATGACATTTTCCCTCCAAAGTGTCTTTTCACCTTCCCCAACCCTAAATCCAAAGGCCAAGATTAGATCTTGCCTTTTTCAAGATCAAGGGTCATGATCCATTCCCTCCAAAATGAATCACTTGAAATATTAAAGTGATTTCACTTTATTACATAAGTGCTTTATGAAAATAAAGTCACTTTAAAATTAAAAGGTACACTTTATTAAAAAGTCACTTTAATAAAAGAACCACTTTACAACTTTATAAAAACCTATTACAAAGTTAAGTTCGTGGTAGTGTAAACATAAGGTAACATCCGCATTCAAGACAAAACATACGGAGTACCTCTCGAGCTAAAGAGCTAACACTCCCTCTTAGAGAGGGAAGTACTTGTTGCCACCACTATCATCTGGTTCCATCACAATGTGCTCTGTAGGAGCTCCCTCTGAACCTGGAGCCATCCTCAACACCTGCACAGAACTTGAACTAGAAGATCTTCTCCTAGCAATATCCTTGAACCCTAAGCTCACTTCATCCTGAGCATTGGTTCGATCAACCTGGCTGAGCCTTCTGCCAGTGCTCAGAAGAGACTCGCTCTCTTCTTTCAGAATGAGACTGAATCCTTGGCGCCACTGCACTCTCAAAAGCCTCCTCACGCTCCTCATCCGACGTTGAATCATACACTGAAGGTTGTCCTCTCAACATATACAACCTGTCCACCCGGTTACCAATCAGCTGCAACTCTACCGGGTCCACTCCCTGCCTGTAGATAAAGACATGTTCCCTCTTGAACAATACGCAATATCCTACATCCTCCAAGGCTGAGACTGAGAGCAAGTTAACCCTCAACCCTGGAACAAATAAAACTCCATCAAGCTCCAAGAGTCCCCCAAACTCGAGTTGGAATCGAACATTCCCAACTCCACGTACAACTCTCGCCATACCACCTTCATTTACCACATGTCGGCCAAGACCAATCTCTGTGAAATCTAAGAATACTCGCCAAATTCTCGTCATGTGGCTAGAGGCTCCACTATCCACAATCCATCTGATATCACCTCCAAATCCTCCGCTGCCGACACTGGAAACTAGGGTCACCAAAGAAAATTCTCTTTCGTACTTTGAAGCAAAGTCCTCCATGGTTGTTGTAGCAGTTGTCTCAGACCCCTCTAATTTCATCTTCTTCTTCCTCTCAGGACAATGAGAGGCAAGGTGCCCCAACTAGTTAGAAACAATAACATCTGACTTTACTCAAGTCCCTTCCGAAATTTCCTTTCTTCTTGCTCTTTGCAGTAAGAGCAACATTCTCATCAAGTCCATCTGTCTTCTGTTCACTGCTCTGAGATCTTTCTCGCATCTCCTCCTGAGTAAAAGCATCCCACAGTCTACTCCAATCTGGTAGATGTTCACGTCCCACCACACACTTCACGAAGACTTCCCATTCTTTGGTGAATCCATTTAAGGCTATCCTCACCAACTCAGAATCCGTAATGACCTCTCCAACAGCAGTCAGCTCATCTTTTACTTGAGCCACCCGGGTAAGATAAGAAGAGACACTCTCCTCCTTACCCATCTTGGTATCATGCAGCTTAGCCTTCAAGGCCATCTTCCGGTTCCCATTCTTCGCCTCAAACAAGTTCTTAAGTGCATCCCACATCTCCTTGGCAGTCTTTTTCTCAGCCAAGTGTGGGATAAGGTGATCCTTCACCCCATCCAGAATAATCCTCTTAGCCTTGGCTTCCTTGATCTCAGGCAAGTCCAAAGCAACAAGATCTGTTGCGGGAACTACCAAAATAGAGTTGACATAATTATAAATTTTGTTCTCCTTGAGAACAGTTGACAATCAGACCTTCCACTGCAAATAGTTGGAAATTCCATCCAACCGATCCTCATATCTAATGATTGCAGCCATATTCCCTGTCACAACAAGGAAAACAATCACACCCTTTTGCCCAAAAATCACACTGCCTAATGTCACTCAGGACAAAGCTCTGATACCATGTAGATTTTTAATGACAAAAATCAGCAAAGTGAAATTTTTGTCAAACACTTAGCAACCTAGCTATCACTGTCTTGCATGAACTTCATAAATGTCTCAAACCCACATTCAGAAATTACCATAAGCAGAAATACACATTGCTAAGCAAATATGCAGCGTAAATAAACACAATGGACAGCAACCCATAAAACTCATAAATTTAGGCAAATGTCAAGGAAAACCCCAATGTGGGGAAACCCAACGAGAAAGAGAGAGATATTATTCAGCTTTCAGGAAAGTTCAGTACAGCAGCAAATACACATTTCCATCCAAGGGAAATACCTCATTGCCACAAAAAACAGTCCCAAAAATTCTACCTTGGAAAACGTGCCCAAGTTCGTACAACTATACGGCCTCCTCCAAATTTGTGCCTCGGAAAACCTGCCCAGCAGATTGTTGTATAGCTTGCACAGTATGGCCCAGTAGCAGCAAGAAGATCTCCAGAAAATGCCTCGATTTTTGTGCCAAAGGCTCTCTCGAAAACCGTGCCCCTCTTCCTAGTATACGAACTATACGGATCCATATATTACGGCCCAACACAGAAAAATGGAACAGCACTACACATAGAAAATCGCCTTGGGATTTGGGCCCTCCTTGGGAAATGTGCCCTCCAAGCTGCTCACTTTCCTCTCTCAAGCTTACTAAGAAAATCTCTCACACTCAACTCCTCTCGTCTTCTCGATGTGTCTTGCACACTACCCAATGCATTCTTTTATAAATCTGAAAATGACATTTTCCCTCCAAAGTGTCTTTTCACTTTCCCCAACCCTAAATCCAAAGGCCAAAATTAGATCTTGTCTTTTTCAAGATCAAGGGTCATGATCCATTCCCTCCAAAATGAATCACTTGAAATATTAAAGTGATTTCACTTTATTACATAAGTGCTTTATGAAAATAAAGTCACTTTAAAATTAGAAGGTACACTTTATTAAAAAGTCACTTTAATAAAAAAAACACTTTACAACTTTATAAAAACCTATTACAAAGTTAAGTGCCTGGTAGTGTAAACATAAGGTAACATCCGCATTCAAGACAAAACATGTGGAGTACCTCCCGAGCTAAAATGCTAACAATAAGTCCAAGACACTTCTAAAGTGTTTTGGGGCACTTTTCATTGTTGTTTGCTTGTTATTTTTGCAGGTTTAGTGAGCAGCCAAGGGGAAACTATGTCTGTTTTGGGCGGATTTGGACATTCCGAGAGCACCCCTTTCATCAATAAACTCTGTAAACATTGTAAAGACTTGTGATCCCTCGAATGAATGATCACAAGTCACTCCAATAAAGATCTTTGTAATTCCATTAATAAAATCAGTGGGGCTACAAGCTCCCACTCTTCATCCCCCCTGGGGGGAACAGTGTTTTTGGTGATTGTGTCATTTTTGCAATTTGGCTTAAGTTTACTTTTCACATCTAAAGCTAAGCTAAAAGTAACTTTAAAATTCATCACAAAGCACAACAATCTTTAGTTTAGATTTCCTTTTTTGCAAAGTATTTTTTTAATTGCTAGAATAGATTTCATTTTCGCAATTTCAGTTTCTTGCAAATAAACCCATCCCCTCAACTCCTCTGAAAAGAGGTTGGTCAGTGTGGACTTAGCTTAATTAGAAAACATTTAATTTTATGTGTAATGTTCCCAAGCCAAGATGCCAGGAATATCACGGTTTGTTGATTTACTTGTTTGTATGTGTTTACTTGCAAGTTGAGCTCTTGATTTCAGCCTTAGGGTTTATGTTCAATAATCACACATAGATCTGAAGATACAATCAATGAAAGTACAAGATACACCAAATATGGAACCAATAGCAAGATCTGACCTTTATTAATATAATGAGCAAGAACCCGATACAAGAGTGAGGCCGATCTGGAATGCTCAACAGATGGCTCCCATAAACATAATAAGAGCTGGTACAAAATGCTCCAATAGAAGACTACAAGCCTCCAAGGACCAAAGGTTGAATACTCAATGAAGACCAATGCAAGAATAGATCTGGACCGTATGAAGTGCCAAACCCCCAACCTGGATGATGCCACGCTTTGCTGGAACACTGAATACCCTCACAATTCGGCCCTGTTGTCAAAGACCACCAAACCCTCTGTTGAATATGCCAAACTGTAGATTGGGCAAATGCAAGGACAACCCAGGTGCTCAAATCTCCAAGATCCCTCTCAAAGTCATGGATCTAGCCTCCCTCCAAGGAATGGTGCACCCCCCTGGATGCCTGAAACCCTAGATAATTCGGCCTCCTTCCTAGAGGCCTCCAAATGCTCCACAAAACCGCTAGAATGATAGATCGGGGCTTGGTTACCTCCCTGGTGAAGTCCCAAGTGAAATGATGAAGATCTGATCTACCAAATGGCTAAAATCACTTTTTGAAGTGTGCTCCTCTCCTCCAATTCTTCCAATGCATCCAATAAATCAAATGGCACATAAAACTCCTCTAGAATGCACTAGATCTAATGGCCAAGACCCTGTAATGAAAACCCAGGTGCTAGAATCTCCAGAAGCTCTGCCAATCACCTGGAACAAACTTCCCTCAATGGATGGTGTGCCCCCCTTGCTGGAAACCCCCAATGGTGCGCCCTCCTTCTCTTCATGTGCCTGTGGCTGGTGTAGAACCCTCCTGCACTGAGTAGATCTGAACTAGAATGGTGTGGGGGAGTATTGCATCCCCGAGACCAAGCTTGGGACAAGCTAGGTGGAATCTTTCACCACTGAATCGTCCTCTAGGGTTTGTTAAGTCAAAACCCTCAAAACCCCCAAGATATGGGCTCACTAGCTAGAAGCCAGATATCAAAAGATAAACATACATGAATGAGAGAATAGAGGCCCTTGCCTCTTCTTTATACTTCCTGGTCCCCTTGTCTCTCCAAAGTGACTTTTTTTTATTATTATTAATTAATTAATTAAATCACTTTAATTAATTAATTAACCTTGTGGCTTCCCTGGCCACTGAAAATCACTTCTCATCATTCTATCCTGTAGTGTTGTTCCTCCCGATTCCAATGAGCTATTACACTGAGAGGTTCCTCCAAGTATTGTGCCCAAAATGACCTCTTCAGTGAATATAATTAACCTATAGCTCAAAATACTCAAAATCATGGAAATCGTCGGAATGCAACGGAACCAAAGCCAATCTGTGTGGAATGGATGATAATGATGAAATAGGATGAGCGATGTGTTATCGCACAGTTTGTAGATGCAAGAAAGGCTAAAGAATAGTAGGTCAAACCGCGAAACAGGAACCTTCCCCACCCAATGTCACCACAATGGGGAGGCTCTTTCTATTTAGGGAGGCTAGGCCCAGGGGAGACGTCCCCGGTAACCTGGGGTTTTGAAAGGGCAAAGGCTAATAGTACAAAGATAAATTTCCCCTTCACAGATTACCGCCAATCAGATAGTCCCGGCTAAACAGCCAATAATAGAGTATAACCAAAGAAAAGAAAAGCACCTGCTTGAGACAACACAACAAGGAGACTAATACGTGCAATCTTGGTTACTACTTCATAAATCAATGACTATCCGATATTCAATATAAGCAGTTTTTAAAAGTAAATATTGACGAAGTCAATGTTTGCAAAACGGCAATGATAAATATGTCACTTGTCAATAGATACAAGAATGATATGGCATCCAATGTAATCAATCAATACTTAGTCTAATAAATGCCCTCAACTACCATTCAATTTCTTATAAAGTGAAATGTTGTTGCATCAAGATGAAATAACCAAGGGTGACGTCAGCAGTCCAGGGTTAGTAGGTTAGGGTTAGTGTAGTTAGGGTTTCAATTCAAAAGAGATTGAGAGTGTTTGGATCAAGGTCTTGCTTCAACGTTGAGGCTGGAGATTAGTGCCTTAGGGTTAAATGGAGTCAAAAGAGTGAAGGACGCACAGGTTGAAGGAGACGAGATTTTAAAAGGACTGGAGGGAAAAGTTTCAAGGTGCTGCTAAAGCAGGGCCGCAAAGACAGAACCCTAGGGGAGAGAGGCTCACTCTGGTGTTGCAAAAGCAAGGCCTCGTGCTCTCTCCTCCTTCCCGACGAACGGCTAGCTCAGATGAAGCACAAAAACAAGACGAGAGAGCTTAAAGAGGGAGAGTATTGCTACGGCAAGGCTCTTTCTTCAAACCCTAAGGGAAAAATGGCCCTAGGTGTAGATAACCTAGGCCTAGGACGTCTCCCTCTCTTGGATTCTAAAGGTATGGCTAGCACAGGGGAAAGAGAAGCAAGGAGTGTAGCTATGGCTAGGCTCTCTTCTTCTCTTTCAATGGCTAAAGGTTTCTCTATCAGGGGACATGAGACAACGACCTACTTGTGTGTTTGTCCCCTGGGGTTTTGATTCATCAAATTTATAAGCAATATGCAAGAAATTTAAACTACAACCATTCAATAAGAAGTTTTGCAGAAAAAACACTTACAAGTCATGAAGAAATAACCATGCAAACCCTAGTTGTAACACCCTCCTTCAAGAGAAACACCATAAATGCCAAAAAATCTCTTCCTTCAACAAGTGCGCATCACTAGTTCAGCCAAAAACCCCAATAGGGCGCTAAAAATCAGACCTCACTATGAGTGAGTTGTAATTGATGATCAAAATGAGAGTC
>SNQJ01S0020809.1:0-44688 GCA_010110895.2 Picea sitchensis
CATTTAGCTACAGTAATGAGGAGATTATAGCAAGAGAAATTGCTGATCAATATGAAGAAATCGTCATTTATGAGGACAAAACTCATTTATTTGGGTTTTGTTATCTCTGAAAATGAGTTGAAGATGGATCCGGAAAAGATAGAGGTGATTAAGAATTGGCCATTGCCGAAGAGCGTGTTTGAAATTCGAAGCTTCCATATTTTGGCTAGATTCTACAGAAAATTTATCCGAAACTTCAGTGGAATTAGCACACCAATGATGGATACGGTGAAGAAAAGACATAAATATTTTCACTGGACGAAGGAAGCAGAGAAGAGTTTCAACCTGCTGAAGAAGAAGATCACTGAGCAACCAATTCTGGTTTTTCCAGATTTTAACAAGACATTCCAGGTCAGGTGTGACGCGAGTGGATTTGCAATTGGAGCGGTCTTAAGCCAGGATGACAGGCCGATCACATAGTTCAGTGAAAAACTGAATGAAGCAAAGATTAAGTACTCCACGTATGACAAATAATTCTATGCAGTCATACAAGCGCTGAAGAAATGGAGGCACTATTTGGTTCCCAAAGAGTTTGTTTTGTACAATGATTATCACACTTTACAATTCGTGACTCGACAAGAGAAGTTGAACCAAAAACATGCTAAATGGGTTGAATTCATGCAGATTTTTACTTTTGTGATTAAGCATATTTCTGGAACTGCTAACAAAGTTGTTGATTCTTTGAGCAGGAAATGTTTTCTTATGAGGGAATTCAGAGTCAAGACTTTGGGTTTTGATAACCTCAAAGAAATGTATAGGGATGATCCAGACTTAAAGGAGGAATATGAGGCATCGGAGAATCCGATTCTCAGGGATAGAAGACAATGGACTGAATACATGATCCAGGATGGATTATTGTTCAGGGGAAATCAATTATGTATACCAAAATGCTCCATGAGGGAGAACCTGCTGAAGGAAAAACACAGCGGAGGATTGGCTGGACACTTTGGTCATGATAAAATGTTCTCAAATTTGAATAGCTCATATTATTGGTCAGGGATGAGGACAGATGTCAGGAAATTTGTGGATCGATGCAGAATTTGTCAGCACACGAAGGGAAAAGGGAAGAACACAGGGTTGTACCAACCGTTACCCATTCCTGAAAGGCCATGGGACACAATGAGCATGGATTTTATATTGGGGCTGCCAAGGACACGAAGAGGATGTGATTCGATCTTTGTGGTAGTCAACAGATTTTCAAAGATGGCAAATTTCATACCATGCCAGAAAACCAGTGACAAAACTCATATTGCGAACCTATATTTCAAGGAAGTCGTCAGACTTCACAGTTTTCCAAAGAGCATCATGGCTGATCGAGATACCAAGTTTGTAGGACATTTTTGGAGGACCTTATGGAAGAAGTTTGGGACGAGTTTGTCTTTTAGCTCAGCGTATCATCCTCAGATGGATGGACAGACAGAGGTCGTAATAGGAGCTTGGGAGATTTGTTGAGGAGCTTAGTGACTAAACACCACAGTCAATGGGATCACATTCTTCCACAGGTGGAATTTGATTACAATGATTCACTCAATAGAAGCACAGGGTAGAGTCCATTCTAGATTGTATATGGAATGCAGCCAAGGGGAGTTTCTAAATTGAAAGATGCAAAACAAGTAGAATTCAGAAGTGCTAGTGCAGAGGACATTGCAGAAGGAATGAAGGAGCTTCATAGCCAAATTAAGGAGCGATTGCAGAGTTCAAGTCAAGAATACAAGTGGAGAGCAGATCAACACAGGTGAGAACTTCAATTTGAAGTTGGTGATTTGATTCTTGCACATTTGAGGAAGGAAAGGTTTCCAAGGGGAACGTATAACAAGCTGAAGATGAAAAAGATTGGACCATGCAAGGTCATAAGGAAATTTGGGACAAATGCATATGAGATTGAATTACCCGATATTCAATGTCACGGATTTGTACCCTTACAGAGCTGCAGAAGCAGGAGCAGAGGATGAGCAAGAAGAAATTCAATGGACAAAACAAATGCCTAGTTGAAAAACTGCAGATGGAAAGTATAATTGACAAGAGGATTACCAGAAAGACCAGAAGAAAGGAGTATTTTGAATACTTGGTTAAGTGGAAGGGACATCCAGTTGAAGATGCCTGTTGGGAGGATGAAGCAGAAATTCATAGGCATGGATAGACCATGCAAGAGCTCATGAACATGAGTTCATGAAAATTTTCAAGCAAGGGAGTATGATGCAGGAGCATCGTACAAAGCCAAAGCACGCGCCTAGCTGAAGGAATAGTTGGACGCGTAGATAAAAAAAAAAGGGGACACGTTTTTATGAAAACATTTTGAATTTTGAAATCTAAAGCATTAATGTCATAGTTAGGAGAAGAATACTTACATTTATGTCTTGGAGATATGAACAGATCTAGAGAAATTATTCTCATCCGTCGGATGTAATAGGAATTTAAGTCTATTAATGTAAAGTAGGTAGATATGAATGTTAGATTAGACAGTTTAGAAGTGTAGGAGGGAAAATGGATATAGACACCCTTACCCTTGTATCATTGTAGGAAGAACATTATTATGATTTAGAGTTCATAAGATGGAGAGCTGTAGCAGAGAGCTGTAGAGAAGAACCCATGTACACGAACACTTGAGTTAATATATGAAGCTTTGACTTAATTTTCATGGTGTTATGATGCTTACTGTTTACATTAGTTGAATGGTATGCTTACAGTGATTTGTTTCTTTGCTATGCATTTGTTTCAATACTGTGTTGTGTGTATGATTTCATGTTGAATGTATGAAGTCTGAGAGAGAAGAAGAATGAGTTTCAATTGTTTCTCTCCCTGAGAATTCCTGCAAAGAGTGCAGTGAACGTCCGCAAGGTGTGCGTTGACAAGGGTCTGAGTTTTATCTCAGAAATATTAGGAGAGATATCGTTGTTCTCATACCAGCATAAGTGCAGGAGAAGCATAGAGCCGTGCAAGGTGTGCGCAGGCTGGTGGAAGTCTTAGAAGTTACCAAGCAAGGGGAAAGTTGAAGGACTACTGTTGCAAAGAATGTATAGGGTCGAAGACTCAAATAACCAGAGGTTATTTGAATGTTTGTCGCAAGGAGTGCGAGAAGGATTCCTTTTTGGAGGATTGAGTTTGCAAGTGACAGCTCAGGAGGGATAACACCTTTGAAGTGTTCAAAGGGGGACATAGATTGAAGCCGTCACATAGAAATTAAGTTCAGGAGGAAGAACACTCAGTCGTTGGGCAGAAGCCATTGAGGAGTGAATCGAGTGGTCAGAATTCTCTGTGGAGAACTCGCGAAATCGCGAGGACTGTGGGATCCAGTGGAGATGTAAGGCGGTTAGGAGTTGGACGAACTCACCACCCTAATATCAAGAATCAACGTGAACCGTTGATTGTGGTTCAATATGAGTCATTGATCTCGTTTCAACCCATGTCGTTGGATCATTTCGCGAATTCAGGGTTCGTGAGTTTGGAGGGTAGACCAAATTCTTGGTTTCGCGAAGTCCCGAGTTGCGAGGAGCAGGGAAGGAGATCCAGACCGTTGGATTCAAGCCACGTGAGAACCGTTGGATCAGAACCTTCGCGGGTATTGCGTATCAGGGGTTCAGGGTTTGAAAGAATTTCTTTTCGACTGCGAAGTCGCGAAGTGCCGAGCGCCGAGGGCTTGTACGAACATGTAGCACATCCGTTAGGTGGGGGCCATTTGGTTGACAGGTGTCATAGCAACAAGCGCCCAGAGAAAGGTGGAAGCAGGTGATAGGTGGTGGACACACGTCACCTAGGAAGGAGTCAACCCATTGTTGACTTGTCGCGTCTTAGGGATTCGCAAAGGAGGAGAACGAGGGCTCGACACTCCAACTCGCGAAGTTGCGAGTTGCGAGTAGTACTAGCACTTAGCCCTAGTCGGTGGTTATGTGTGGAAGGCACTAACAAGGAGGAGCCATACCCGTATCGCATCTCAGGTATCGACGTTTGGAGAAAGAGGAGTCGAGGGTCTACGACTCACGAACTCACGAGTTGCAAAAAGTGCTTGCGCTAAGGCCCGTTTGTGGTTGCATGGAGTCATAAGGCTCGCGCCTTGTGTTAAGTTGCGCAAGGTGGTTTTTTACGAAGGACCTGTGGATTAGATTCATGAGGTTCCAATAGGGATCCGAGGGAGCTACTTCGGCTCAAGGAGAATTTAGAACGATCCTGTGCGGATCTCAGACCGAGGGTTGGGGGTTTGTGTCAATCACTTGTGCGCATTGTAGTTGCCCAGTTTCTGTGCAAGTTTGGAGAAGAGTTGCCGTTGCAGCTGCTGCAGCTAGCAGTTACGCTTGGACTATCTCTTGGCTAGGGTTTGGACTATCTGATGAGCTCTTGTTGATGCGCTATCCTTGGGGAAAGGTGCACTACCCTTTGTTTGGCTATCTAGCCTAGGGTTTGCTTTCAGAGTGATTCTCTGTCAAGGTTAAGGTGCTCGGAGGGTGGCTTCGGCCTATGGTTGGGTGACAAGGGTATTGTCAATGGTAAAACGAGCACATCCACTTATATTCTAACATTTGTTACGTACTATTTTAAAGTCATCTTAACATTTTTTTTTCAATTTTTTACATTATCAAAAGTCTAACTTTTCCCTAGAGGGATTTGACCCCTCTCAATGCTTGATGTAACAACATTAAATTCAATTTACATTTGTTTTATTACTATTTTTTAAATTTATAAATATGATGTGAAAATTTATTGTATTTTTTTTTTTTTTACTTATGTAAGCATTACAAATATGCGAACATAACAATCTCCCCATGTTGAGTTGTAAAATGTGTCTTTCAATGCAACAAGTTTTTTCAAATGTTATTTTTTACATTTGTATGAAATCCTAATCATATTGGTCATTAAGGGATTTGATGTGCAAATGCAAGCTTGGAAAAACATTTGACCCTCTCTAAATCTATATGGTAAGGGTAAATATTGATCAATGTGATTGTCACTTTAACTATTCTATCTATATGTGTAGTTGATTGTGATTTCCACTTTAATGATATGTAAAAGAAGAGAGCATTTACAAGTCCAAGTTCAAATAGCAGATGGGATCATTCAACACTTAACCACCTAAAATAATGCTAGCTAAAAATGCATATACTATTTGCAAAATTAGCATTATTCGACATGTTAGGAGTCAAATGGTGTCATCCATGATTTGACCCAACACCTCTCAACATTATCCTTGTTATATCAAGTTGGTAGTGATGCTTGATGATATTTACTCTCATCTACACATATCTATATCAAATCTTATACATATTATCAAATTAATGGTCATGCTTGATTATATTTATCCTTGTTTACATATATCTATATCAAATCTTAATTTCTATAATTTAATAAGTTTCATGAAAAAATATTTAAAAATTCTTAAAAATAAATAAATTTAAACATAAAAACAACTAAAAAAACTAGATAAAAGAATTTCAAAGAAACTAGGTAAAAAAAATATTGAAGATGAACCATAAAAACTAAGAAACTAGGTGAAATAATCTCAAAGAAACTCGGTGAAAGAATCTTTATAGTAGTGCATTAAATGGAAAATGAAATAAGAATTTTAGAACATTATCCCAAACACATATTTTAATAAATTTATTATGTTATCATCGATTTAATATAAAATAATATTTTTGCAGATCACATATCGATTCGAAAATGTCTAAAACCTCTTGAAACAACCACAAATTGTTAGCATATTGTGTTTTTAAAATAGGATGATCAATAAATATTAAATTTTACTAAAATTTCCATTACGAGTATATTGAATAATTATACATTTTGAATAAACTTATAACTTATTCAGATGAAAATTGGATGAATAATTTTTACACGATCGTATAAAAAAATAAAAACTTTATTTACCTAAATGAGAGAAAGAGAATAAAATTTAAATCGTGCTTATAAGAAACAAAACTCAACTTTATTTACCTTAATGAGAAAAATAGGATAAATCGTGCTTATAAAAAACAAACTCAACTTTATTTACCTAAATACATTTATGTTTTCTAAATATCAAGCATGAAATCAATCACAGTTTCAACTATACAAAAAGTGCGGACTCACTTGCGGATTCTTCCTCTTAAAAGTGGATCCTTTTTCGGATTCTTAAAACGAACCATTCTTCTGGAATATGTTTTCCTTGTAACTAGGAACTAAACAAAGATTAGACATTAAGACGTGTAACATGCATGTCCAAACTTTATTGTTTTCATAGCGATTTAATGTAGAGTATTGGCATTTTATTGATATCTAAAATAGTAGGTATTATATATATATATATATATATATTTTTTTTTTTTTCTTCTTTTGGTAGATATTATATTAATAAAAAAGGGTGCGACCCAAGTATGTAGAGTTTTTACAAAATGCTCAAAATATGTCCAAAGGAGAGGTACAAATTTTGCTTTTCCAGTGGTAAATTAGTTTTATCTATCTTTTAATACATCCATTCTCCGGTGGGAGAATTTACATTACAAAATTTGATTGTGTAAACTCTAAAAAAGATGCCAAGGATGCAGACAATTGTAAAAAACATCAAGTACCAGGTTTGGAGTGATCAAGAGGTTCCATGTCTTTTATTTCCATGTCATGAGATGGAAGATTCAGATCCGGGTGTGGAATTTCTACTGTGGGGGAAGAGCCATTGGCCGTCGAAACTCTTTTTGTGTCCAAAGAAGCCGATGCAAATTGGGCTTGCAATTCTTCCACTTGGGAGCGGATGGCATCTACTTCGTCGTGTTGTTGGCGCATGGCCATTCTATTTTGAATGAGGATTTCTAGAATGAATGTCACTTGGGTAGACAAGCCATGAACTGTGATTTGGCGTTGTTGCAAGGATCTCCAAAGGTCCTTCGTATTGTCTAATTGATCCTAGAAATGCACTAGAGCCTTATTCTTGTCGTGGGCCATTTGGGAGAAGGATAACCCCATCCAGTGGGGAGAGTTATTGTGCACATGATATAAACTAGCTAAGACACCAAAACTCGGGGCCCAAAACTGAAGAAGAGACCCCTGATGGAAACTCCAAATCCACTAGTTGGGATGACGATTTAGTTTTGTCGACGTTTCCTCTTTTGCGGTGAGCTTCTGCTATGAGTGTATTCCGGAATTGCCTAAAGAACTGATACACGTAACACATATGAAAGCCAAATTTCTTGTTGAGTCCAGGAACCCAATTCTCAGAGGATCAATGCCACACTTGTAGAACACAGAAAGGACCTCCAGGATAAACCCCCCAATGCATGACCACAACCTCTGAGACCTAGCATGCACTCATGTAATCAAAATGGAATTGAGCCAGCCTGGTAGAATTCATGGGCCCAAAATCCTCTCGAGCTGCCAATAGAAATCAAGCCATGCATACAAATTCATGTCAAGATAACTATACAGGGGGGAATTAGACATCTCTCCTACCTAATCTTCCATCCATGATTTGCCATAATGATAGGAAAGGAACAAACTTGAAAAAACAATCCATCAAACACAGTAGTCGTCTCATCCACAACCTCCCGCACAAGCATCATACTTGAAAATAGAAGGAATGGAAAGGAATCAGCTGCTCTCAGGCGAGGTAACACTTTGAGGCCATCAAAGAAAAGCCACACTACATTTTATTAAATCAATTGAGGAGTACATTATATAGGAAGATATTCGGTTTAGACAGTTGGAACCATTATTCGGTTTAGAGGAGTCTCCATTATTTCTAAGTCTCCCCTTTAATGGAGAAAGGATTGACATCCACACCTAACATCTCCTTAAACAGTTCAAATTTTATCTTCCCAAGAGGCTTAGTGAAAATATCAGCTGCATTTTCACTAGTATTACAATACATTAAAGCAATGTCATTAAACTGCATCTTTTCTTGAACAAAATGAAACTGAGTATCAATATGCTTTTTCCTTGAATGGTAAACTGGATTATTTGCCAACTTGATTGAGTTCTGGTTATCACATTTGATTATCGTAGCTTTCCTTTGTTCTTCTCCAACATCTTGAAGTAGTCTTCTCAACCAAACAACTTCATAAGTTGCTGCACACAATGCTTTATATGCTGCCTCAATGGATGACAAATATACAATAGGGTGCTTCTTACTGCTCCATGAAACAATCCCGGATCCAATGCCAAAGGCATAACCTGTAGTAGATCTTCGATCATCCAAATTTCCAGTCTAGTCTGAATCTGAGTAACCTTTCAGCTCAACATTGAATGAATCTGTATATTTAATATCATAATCAATTGTGACTTTGAGATACCTGAGTACCCCTTTCGTTGCATTCCAATGGTTTTCTAGAGGTTTTTCCATAAACTGACTTAACACACTAACATAATATGCTATGTCAGGTCTGGTTGTAGTGAGATAGTTCAAGCTTCCCACCATCTGTCTATACATTGTACCATTTACCTCCTTCGAACCATCATCAGAGTAAAGTTTCATGTTCTGCTGCATTGGAACATAAGAAACTTTGCATTGATCCATTTTAAACTTCTTAAGTACTTCTCTGACATATTTACCTTGAGACACAAATGTTTGACCAACATTTCTCCAAACTTCAAGACCTAGGCAGTGATGTAACTCACCAAGATATTTCGTTTCAAATACCCGTGACATCTGCTTCTTAATTCTACTAATCAATTTTTTTGAATTTCCTATAAAAATTAAATCATCAACATATAAGGAAATCAATACAACATGCCCTTTTTAATCAAACTTGGTATATAGATTTGGATCACTTTTGCTCCTCATAAACTCTGTTGAAGAAAGAAGAAATCTATCTTCTCATACCATGACCTAGGTGCCTGTTTCAGTCCATACAATGCTTTCTTTAATTTACACACTAAATGATCCTGACCACTTTTCACAAACCCCTCTAGTTGAGTAAGGTAAACCTCCTCCTTTAACTCCCCATTTAGAAAAGTAGATTTTACATCTAATTGGCAAAGCTTCCAATGGTACTTTGTAGCTAATGCAATTAACAATCTTATAGTATTTAATTTAGCTACTGGTGCAAATGTTTTTGCATAATCAATGCCCTCCTTCTGTGAATACCCTTTTGCCACCAATCTGGCTTTATACTTATCTATACTACCATCTTCTTTGAATTTAGGTTTGTTTATTTATATCCTATGGGATTTTTATCTTTAGGGAATTCAATCATTTCCCAAGTTTTGTTTTTCATTATAGAGTCATATTCTTCCTCCATTGCTTTTCTCCACTCTTCATGTTCATTAGCTTCATTATAACTCATGGGTTCTATGACATTTGAAATACTACTCATCAAGGCACAATCTTTATATTTTTCAGGTGGACGAATCTGTCGTGAAGATCTTCTCAATTGGCTGGTGACTTCTTCTCCGTTTTGTGAAGATTCTTCTTCACTGTTGGATGTATCCATGTCATTGGCTGCCTTTTCCTGCTAGTGCTTCTCTTCTTTGACCTCTTCATCTTCAAGAAGTACATGCCATCCTTCATGAATGTTGTCTTTGTTGAAACTAGGTTTTAAACTTTTTACCTCTAAAACTAAAACTTTTCTCTTTCGGGATTCCGCTTTTTATAAGGTATAATCCTCGCTATTGGTCGAAAAAGACTGGTACCAAAGTCCCGAAGTGTTTTCTTTTCTTTGTTATAATAAAAGATAGAAATCTCAAGTGTTATTAAAGTCTAGATGCACATTCTGTAAAGTAATTTTAATCGCGATAAATTAAAACGCTGAAGGAGTTAATTAACTATCTTTTAACCTTTCGAGATTCGGGTTTACTCAGAACAATACGTTTTCAATACATTTTGAATCGTGAAATCCCGATTCCCAATTTCTTGAAAGAAGTGGAAGTCAGTCTTAATCCCGATTAATTAAAAACTAATCCCATCGCGATTTTGGGATTCGGGGTTTAGTGGTGACATATCTCATGTAAGCACGATCCCCGAAACCCCGAAACGCGAAGTCCACTCAATACCAAAGTTAAGACCTAAACTTTTCCCATCGTGATTTTGGGATTCAGGGTTTGGTAGCAATATACCTCATGTAAGCGAGATCCCTGAAACCCCGAAACGCGAAATCCCGATTCAAATACCAACGTCAAAAATGAACTAATTTCGTTTCAAATACATTTAATGGTATTTAAACTTCTTAAGTATTTTCATTTATGAGTTCCATCAAATGAAAATTTTCAAATTTTGATTTTAGAATCGCCGAAATACGGCCATATTAATAACAGATAGATGGTGATTTCCGTGACACCAATGCATATCTCAGAAATATTCTCTTCTTTAAAGGTATTAAATTCTTGGCAACTGTGTCAGTACTTTCACCATTAAATGAGTTAAAGGAAAATTAAATGAGTTAAATGAGTTAAAGGTCTGTGTTTTGAAACTCATTTTTTCTCTTTCTATCAGAAGTAAGTTGCATCTAGCCGAGCTTTCACACCTCTCTTCTGTGACAGGTTTTCATTCCAATACAAAAGTCATGGCACCAAAGAAGGGACCCAAGAAGAGTGAAGATACATTTGAGATTTCCAGCCCGGAGGGAGATGTCATATCCGAGACCACGCCACATGCTATCGACTCCATTAAATCATGGAGAGAAATTTATGAAAATCTGGACTGCGAGATCAAAAATTCCCCTAACGACTCTGAGAATCACCTTTGGGACATAGCAGAATCAAAACTTCACAAAATTGCAACACGCCCACGGCTCATGGTGTACAATGACATGATCAGTTGGGCTTTGGACAAGGTTGATATTCCAATGAGAAGCATTTTAAATGATCAAGGGGCCATTATCGGCTCATTCATACCTGCACATATCCATGTTATGTACAAACTCTCACCCAATCCTATATTCATTTACAATGCCGAATTCATAGCTGAATTTCAAAGAAAGGAATGCACTGAGGCAGACCAAACTTACCCTGATTTAATCAAAGGCTGGTGGAGATGTCCATCAAAATTTAGGGCCGATACCCACGGAATTTATGCCATAGCCTCTTTGAATGAGTATATGGTTTATGTAGCCATGATGCTGTGTAGACTCTTCGGCAAAATGAATCCCTATCATTTCCCTGCAGAATGGGTGCCCTTTTTAGAAGAAACATCAGAAGGATATAGTTTCAACTGGGACAAGATTTTATCTGATAATATAGCCAAAGAGGTTTTGGATTACAGAGCTGCAAGAGCCCGAGGTCAACTAGTGGCCTTTTACATGTCAGCGTACATCATGGACGCAATTATTTTTATGACTCCATTCCCCCTGATGAATTGGAGTTGGAACACAACCTGCCTTGAACCCATTCACGAATATCACTCTGAGTTGTGGAAAGAAAACGCAAAAAAATCGTTTTACGAAATTTGCCATTTCGTGGTAATACCAATGCATAATTTTTTTTTCGGCTGTGACCCTCCTCACATTTCTGAATCCGTTGCAAATAACCTCAAGCCAATAGCAGACTGGTTCATTGAAGAAAGCTTCTCCTACATCAGGGTTTATGGGTGCTCAATTCCCCCTCACACGCTTCCAAAATTCCTCCCAGATAGACTGGTGTGTAGGGAAGTAGCACACCAAATAGTAAAAGGCGGTATCGGAATAGAGCTAAAGGTAGCTCAAAAGAAGTCCTGGCCAATCTTCCCTGTACACATCGGGAAATTTTCATTACAAAATTTGGGACATTCCAGGGTGGAAGCAGAAGCACTAGAATAAGTTAAACTGTTAAATATTGAATACAAAAGGCATGACCCTTATCAACTAGTGAAAAAACACTTGGTACATTTCAATATGAAAGCATATGAACATGAGGAGTCTTATAAAGAAGTGTTAGAATGAGTACAGACACTGTCGTCCGACCTGGAAGCCAACTTTTAGACCTTTCAGAGGCATAGACGGAGTGGTCTGCCCCAAGTACTTCATGGAGAATAAGTCACCCTCCCCCAGGAGCAAGAAAGTGTTCCCCCAGGTTTTGAGTAGGAAGAATAGAAGAAGGGAAATCCCAAAAAAGCCTCACAGGATACAAAAAGGAATCCACAAAACAAAAAGACCGAAGTAGAGAAAAGGTCAAGGAGACCTCCCAAGTCCGGTAATCTTACTCCCCTCATCTTGTGTTGATGTCAATACTCCCAAGGAAACATGAGGGAAAGGATCTATAGAGCTAGGGAGTCCCATAGCTTCCTTAACCCCCTTACAATCCACTTTTGGACTCCCATAGACAGGAGCTCTGTTTGTTGATGACCTTACCTCCATTCCCATAGATGAGATTCCTCCTTCAGATTATTTTTTCAGCAGAAAAAGGAAGGTCGTCCTGAAATAGGAGATGCATAAGAAGGAGGGGAATATGGTAAAAAAATATAAAGTCTTGATAGACGGACATAATTTGGAGGAAGAGGATTTCGCTACAGAGATAGCAGGTTCCATGGGAGCCATGGCAATATAAATTTTTTTTACCATGGGAAAAATGAGAACCAGGATAAAGAAGAGTGATAAAATCATAGCACGATTACAATAGAAGTTAAAAAATGCCGAGGAGAACATTAGAGAAGAAGTGAGTAAAAGCTTGGAGCAGACAAGGGCTGCCGAAAGGTTAGAGGTTCAATTACTCAAAACGAGCTTGGACCAAATGAGCTAGAAAATACAAGCAAGTCAGCTACAGATTACTCAGCAAAAGGAGCATGCAGAACAATTACAAGCTAGATTAATATTGATGGAAGGTCAAATTATAGATCTAAAATATTTCCAGGCCCAATCATTAGAGGTGCATTAAAAAATAGAAGCTGGACAATAGAAATTGATTTCCAAGATAGAGATTGTTCAGAATTACTTTCAAGAAGTAGATAATGCCTTTGATAATATTATCCTAAGGGAAAAAGAAGCCAAAGCAGTGAGGATTACTCTCCAAAAAACAATTATATATTCGACAGGTGAGGAGGTATCCAAAGCTACGAAAGTATCAACCACAGAGCAAATCAGAGGCGACATCATGCTCAAGCTATGGGAAACCAACATGACTGAAAGCAAAATAATAGTCAAAGAAATCAGAGATGATTGTGAAGAAGTTTTTGATCTTTTAGACAAAGGGTCGTTAAATATTGGAAAGGGAAATTGTACAGGACTTCTGGGACAGATCAATATTGAAAGACATCAATTAAATTTTAGGGAAAATTTGAGTGAAATCCAAATGGAAATTTCACAACTAAGAAAAATGGATGTCACCCTATTCGACAGGTTGTTAGTTGAGCCTAACTTAAAATTGTAGTCAATAAATTTTGCAGATAAAGGAGTTGATGACCGTCTTTCAAAGATTCAGAGAAAGGTTTATCTGTTCGAGGCAAGAGACCTTCCAGAACACCCCAGAAATTTTACATAGTTCCTGGAGAAATGCATTAAATGTATTGAATCAAAAGAAGGAGAGTCATCAACAAAGTAAAAGTATTATTTGGAAGAGATTTACTTCAAAGAAAATGGAAAGATGGAGAAGATCATGCAAACGGTTTCAGATCTATTTTTTAACAAATAGTTAGTCACTAGGAATTAGGAAATCATCAACCGTCTTAAGATTGGTGGTTTTGTATAAATGTAGTTTTTCAAGACTAAGAACATGCTTTTTTCTCGAGGGGATTGTAAAGAGAAAATTTTCATTTTTGCCAGAATTAATACAATATAGATTGAAGATTCCAGATCTTGTCATGCCTAAGTTATGTGTTTCTCTGTCATTTCATCTTTTATTTCATACCTTCGTTAAATGATTTCATGATGTAACTTCTATTGTGGTGATTAAACATTCATATTATCTAACCATTTGCAGTTTTTCCTCTGTATCAGCTGTCAGCAGATATAAGACCTATGAATGTTTTAGAACTCTGAAATCATATACTTCTTCAAAGTTATCGTCCTTCTTTCTTCTATTAGTATAAAATGAGATTGCTCTTAAATTGATGCCTTATTTTTTGTTATACAAATACATGTTTCCTTTTCTTTCTTCATTCCATGCACTGTCTCTTTAAATTTGAATCAGATACTAGAAAAGGCCTTCATTTCTGTTATACTATTGATCCCTAATTTGGAAGTTTTATTCTTAATAATTCAAACCAGAAATCTGCAACCCTTAATTTTTTATTTTTTTTTGACTTAAAGCAAAAGGAAATCCTTTGCTTTCATGACGGTTCCAGTTACCAAATAGCCTAATATAGAACCCGGTCTATTAGATCAGACAAGCATTGCATTAAACCTATTCAATACCATCTTACAAACAACAAATACACGGGTAGAAATTGAACTTTCATGGGCTTCAATTGAAAGGGATATTAGCATCCAAGAACAATGGGAAGCTAGACAGAGACAGTTAAGGAACCAACTGTGATCTCTCTTTCCATTAAGCTAGTATTTTTACCCATTGTTTATCTCTACCTTTTCGGATGCCTTGACGGTATACTTTAGAGCCTTAAAGTATAAACTCAGGAACACCATCTTTTTGGTTCCGTTGCCGAGGATCGAAGAAACAAATCTTTTCCCTGGGAAGAATGACATTGACTTTTTATTTCTTTGATAGTGAACAAAGATCGAAAAACCTTCTAAGGATACTTTTATGTTTCACTTGGTGACTCCACGATAAGTAAACTAGATTTCGGTCGAAAGAACACTAGAAAGAACCCCGATGAAAAGCAGACCTCACTAGTATATGATCCGGAAAATTTTTTAAAATCAAGAAGATTTCTTAGACAAATCGTTTCGCCAATACGTACTATTGGTCAAACTAATTCTACATGGTCAAACATTACAGGAATACTCGAGAAATATGTCTTCCTCCCCCTTTCAATCAATACGTCCTTTTTTTTTGAAGTCCACACTCCTACTACTGAACGCTCCGACGAGTGTCCTGTGTATCCTGATTTAACCCCCGTCAATTCTCTAATATATTCGTCTTACAAGCCTGGAGAAACAAGTTCTTTTCATCTTGGACCCTCTTTCTCCAGTTTCCTATGCCTTGACGATCAATTTCCCACAACCTTTCTGCCACATTCGAGTACAACCCAAAATCTACCAATCTTCCGTGAACTTTCTCCTCATACACCCCAAGTTTCAATCTCAAATCTATCAATGGCTACACACGAAGGTGCGGGGGTTGGAGGCGGTGCTGTAGGCGGTGCCACAGGAGAAGCGACAGGCGACCAAGTACCATTCCCTGGAATTTTTGCTAAGGTGGCTACCGGATATACCCTTCTTGTCCTCTCGGTTCCCCTACATGACCTTCTAGAAAATTACATGAAAAATATCCCAGAATTTACAGGGTGAGGCGATTTAACCACACAATAACACATCGATTTCTTTGACCAGTTTGCCGATATCCTAGGACTCAAACATGAAGATTTCTACTCTAGACTCTTAGTACAAACTTTCGAAGGTCAGGTTAGAACCTGGTTCCAAGGTTTATCTGTGGGATCTTTAAGGTCATACGATGAACTCGAAAGTGCTTTCATCAGACAATGGGGAGAAAGAAAATATCACCTTTATTATCTGACCGAATTCGGGGCTCTTAGAAAAAAACATTTCGAATCAGTTCTCGAGTTCACCCAAAGATTTAATAAATTGTATAATAATATTCCCATCGAGGTCAAACCTTCTCAGCCTGCAGTGAAGGTAACTTTCGCTGGAGCTTTCGACCCTGATTTCGCCATACGATTAAGAGAGAGGAGGTCAATAGACCTCACCAAGATGCAAGACGATGCCTTAGAAATTGAATCAAACATGATGGATTTAGGAAAGCCAAAATCTAAAATGGAGGCTGGGAACAAAGAAACCAGAAGATACCGAGA
Source organism: Picea sitchensis (assembly GCA_010110895.2). Classification (NCBI taxonomy): domain Eukaryota; kingdom Viridiplantae; phylum Streptophyta; class Pinopsida; order Pinales; family Pinaceae; genus Picea; species Picea sitchensis. Next base: position 15,830 of record SNQJ01S0020809.1, read on the forward strand.
ACAAAGAGGATCTTTAGGGTCAGGAAGATCTTTGGGAGACAAAATGGATGACATGGCTAGGATAATTAAAGAACTGTCTAATAATATTTCGAAAATGGAATTAGATCAGAAAAAAAAGACCATTTTCCTAGAAAGGATTTCAGAAGGAATCCCAATCCCCAAGTCCCACAAAGACAGATTAAGAATGAGGATCAGAAAATTCCAACCCCCTTCAAGAGTGAAAACTTCATTGGAGAGGAATATTTAGAATATTTTGAGGAATTAGAGGAAGATATAAACAATCTGGGTGATGATGAGCCACAACCCTATTTATTGAGGCAAGATTATGAAAAATTCTTAAATAAAGAAAATAGCTTGGAAAATGACCTAAACAGTAGTACTTATGAAGATTTGACTTACCTAGGTATTGCCAACGGTATAATGGCCAAGCTTCAACATAAGTACAATCTAGGGCCTAGAAACATGAGTGTTGCAATCGCCCATACGAAAAATATCTCGCCGAGGAGCGAGACAGATGAGATAGTTTAAAAAAATGTTGAAAAGTAGACTAACAAAACTAACATAGCGAACACACAACCTACCAAGACTAAGGTGTTTGAAACACCCATAGTCAAAACACAGAAAGAAAAAGTTCCTGCAACGGAAACGAAACCTTTACCACAAAGGAAAGTTGATAAGAAGGGGACCAAAGCCCAAACCATAGAGAATGAAAAAATTGGAGGGAGTTTCAATCTGGAAAATGAAATAAATAAAATCAAGATCCCCATACCTCTTGTCGAGCTGGAAAAAAACTCCATCTACAGAAAACAAATTGCCAAGATGATTAGTTTTTCGGAAGATGAAAGCCAAGACGATGTCATTAACTTAGAATATGACAAACCGAACATAATCTTCGGTCCTCATTTCGAAGGCGCCAATGACACTGTTGCCCCCTTCTACATCACGTTAACCTTGTTCAACCAACTACTCCACAACTGTATGCTCAATTCTGGAGCATCCCATAATGTAATGCCTAAAGCCATTATGGAAAAATTGGGTCTCGAAATCACCAAGAAGTATGGAGATTTATATTCTTTCGATTGAAGGAAAGTTAAGTGTATAGGCATGATTAAAGACTTGGTGGTAAATCTAGCTCAAATACCCGCAAAAAGCATTCTCATGGATGTAGTGGTCGCCGATATCCCTCGGAAGTATGGTATGCTATTATCTAGATCCTCGGGTGCCAAGCTTGGGGAATCCCTCCATCTTGACATGACATATGCTACGATCCCAGTTTTTGGAGGATAGTTCACGCGCCTGTACAGAGAGACCAGGGTAAGTGATCTGCGTAACCCGAATAACCACCCCATATATATTGCTGACCAGGATCTAGGTAATTTTATTTTATCCATTGATGATGATACTGTTTTAGGTATATATGAAAGTAGTACAATATAAAAAATAGAAACAGAAAAAAATAAAAAAAAATGTATATAGCATTGGTGTGTGGAAGATGTTTTTTGACGACGCTTCATCTTACCTTGGAGCCAGAGCTGGGGCACTCCTTGTGGCCCCTGATAATCAATTCATAATACCTTTTTTTCTATAGACTCCAGTGGAATGTGGACCACACTAATAATGTATGCGAGTATGAAGCCTTAGTATTAGGGTTGGAAGCCGCTAGGAGAATTAAAATAAAAAAAGTCGAAATCTTTGGTGATGCTGAGCTAATCATAAAATAGGTAAACCGACAGTACCAGGCTAAACATCCTAGGCCGAGGTCTTACAAGAATTGCGTCTGGGATCTGATCAAAAAATTCTTCTCCTTTTTCAAAGTCCACTACATTCCAAGAACTGAAAACCAACAGGCTGATGCATTAGCCAAAGTTGCCTCAACCTTCACACCTCCAACCACTTTCAAACTAAAATACCATATAAAAATGAGACACCGACCTTCCATACCCAATAACATACAGCATTGGCAAGTTTTTAAGGATGATGAACAACTCCGTAAATTTTTAGAATCGATAGACGAGTTTGCCGAAACTCATGTCGACTAAGAAAACCAGAATGATCCTATTTGGATCATGTAGGAAGGGGAAGACCCCCAGGAATTCCATGATAAAATCACCAATCATCGAATGCTTGTTCTAAAGAATAACCAGATCCCCAAGGGCCTGATTCCCTTGGAAAGGTTATTTAGTCAAGACAATATCCCATTAAGATCCACCTTACAACCTCAACTTGAAGAGGTTGAGGACTGTGACATAGGTACCAAAGAAAACCCTCAGTTGGTGAAACTATCCAAATACGTGTCCCCGGAAAAAAAAAGTAAATACACTAAGTTTCTTAGAAAGTATAAAGATGTTTTCGCTTGGTCTTACGACGAATTGAGAACTTATGATACTTCTATAATCAAATATAAAATTCCTTTGAAACCTGGTGTCAAGCCTTTTAAATAGAAACTCAGACAGATAAACCCTATTCTGCTACCAGTAATAGAAAAAGAAGTCAAAAAACTCTTAGATGCCAAAATCATCATCCCACTAAGATATTCTGAGTGGGTAGCTAATCTAATCCTAGTAAGAAAGAAAAATGGTGAAATCAGACTGTGTGGTGATTTTAGAAACCTGAACCAATCATCACTCAAAGACAATTATCCATTGCCTAAGATGGACCACATCTTAGAGAAAGTAGTTGGAGCTAAAAAAATGTCAATGATTGATGGTTTTTTAGGTTACAATCAGATTGCAGTACACCAAGATGATAAGGAAAAAATGACTTTCACTACTCCTTGGGGTACCTTCATGTACGATAAAATGCCTTTTAGCTTGATGAATGCGGGTGCAACCTTCCAGCGAGCCATGGACATCGCCTTCATGGGTGAGAGAGATAAATTCATTGTCATCTATCTTGATGATTTGACTGTTTTTTCAAAATCTGATGCAGAACATTTAGTACACCTGAAGCAAACCTTCGAGAAATATCGTAAATTTGGTTTATCCCTTAATCCGAAAAAATCTCATTTTGCTATGCAAGTAGGTAAGCTTTTAGGTAATCTAGTGTAACACCCTGTTTCCCCCAAACTGTAAATATAACTGAACTGGCCAAGGACTATGGAAAAAATTATAAATATGAATATGTGATGTAAATGGACCTGCAGAAAGAGGTCAATGAATGTAAATGACAGTTTGAAATTATTGCAAAACTGCTGAGAGGGGATGTGCGGAAAAGATACCACGATGGTGGTGGAGGGCACCTTGAAAAAGGGGTGTTAACTTCCGCCGAGAATTTTATACCGTATTTGGACTCCACGGGCCCGGAGAACCAAAAGAGGCTCGCTAGCCCTGAAATAAATGCCTTGCGGGCTGGTAGGTAGATGGCTTGACGAGGGGTGGGGAGGTGAGCCGCCTATCCGTAGAGCCATCATGAATGACCAGCGCAAGGGTAATCGTGCCACACGCAACCTCGCGAGAGGATAAGGCGTATGGCTGAAACGATGGAAAGCGGCGCGAACGTGAGGGGAACTCTGGAAAAATTGCTAAGCAGAGTGAGTGATCGCAGAGAGAAGGAATTGCAATCTTTGCTCCTGGGCACTGGCAGACGGAGAGACGCAGGTCTCAGGACACTGTGGTTTCAGCTCGGGGGTGGCTAGTGGTAAATCCAGTAGGAGTCCACACCGTGGTTTCACTGGGTACGTAGTGGTAAATCCGAGTCGCCACTTACCGGCTATGGAACGGCACCCCTCTCGCCAGCCGCCCTATCACGAATCCTACTTCCGATAAGTGGTTTTGCTTATATTGCATTTTTGAAATTTATATGCTGTCAGATACGTTCATAGATTTGTGGAATTGTACATTTTTATCCTGTGTAGGAATGTCCGTGGCATTAATTGATGATAAGGAGTAGATATTAGCTCATAGAACTATGAAATTGTAAAGGATTGGCAGCATGAGAGTGTTCTCGCTGCAACGCTTGATATGAATAGGTTGATATACGCTTATCACAAAGGATACCATGCACGACGCACGTTGATAAAATGAAGCCAATCACGCTCAACCATTCTCGGAAGTTGTCTTCCTTGTCCGCCTCGAAATTCTCAGAAGGAGTCTCTCCACAGAGATTTTCCCCTTTGGAAAGGTTCACTAAGAACCCGTGAGTAAGGACTCAACGCATCGTGCCTTATTAACCCCGCATGAGGAGGAACGATTCTATTAAGGTTCCAAGATAGTAGTGTTGTGAGGAGTGATAAGTCGACGGATGACCTCATTGCGAAGTTCAGCAGTCATTCACGCATCATTAGATTGACAGTACCCAGGTGCATTACATGCCTGCCCCTTCATATCGCGATAACGAAATTGTGGATCAGAAATCCTAAGACCCAAAGAACGACCAACCGCGATCTCGGTTCAAATTACTGCCACCGTTGATCCGGCGAAGTCATAGGGTTGCCGCTAGGGCATGCGGCAGCGAGGAAACCATCCGGTTCATCGACCGGAGAAATCCCGTGAAATCATTGATCGGGAAGAGTTGTAACGGGCGCATAGCCTCCGGTAGGAAGTGTGGGTAGGGAGGAATGATCCGAATCGCTCTGATCCTAGATCATAATCCCGGCCGTACCGCCGACTTCGAGAAATTATACCGAGTTGCACCCTAATGTGCAGGAAGAGTTCTAGCCGCCGACCCTGGCGACACGTACGTCAACATCCCGGAGAAGTCGTCGCGATAATAGATTCATCGGGGTTTGCTTGAGTCCGATAATCAGGGCCTTATGGTTCTCAAAATACCGAGAATGAATCCTAGCCGTTAAATATCGGCAGGACACGTGTCAGAGTTCTAGGAGGCTTCGGGATTTCTCTCATCGGAGAATTAGGGAGTAGAACCGTTGTAATAGTAAATCGCGATCCGCGATTCCGATATCCGCAGCCACCGCAACAGCGAGTGGAACATGTGCGTAAGATCCCGGCGAGTCTTAGATCGGTGGAATCGGGTTCCCGAGACAAGAGATTTGTGCATTAAGAAATCGCTGATATGCGATTCTCCGATACAATTAGGAACGTCCATCATTTGAGGGACGCGTGTGAGTGGATATAACATAGTTGGGGTTCGGCATATTGGGGTTTTCGAATGAAAGGAACTCCTACCATACGGAATCGCGAACCACGAAACCCAGATAAGTGGGAGCCACCACAAGCCCAAAGATGAGGAGGATCGAGTCAGAGGGGAGGGACGCGGTCAAGAACCCAGTCGGGAATCGATACCGTTGGTCCCCAGGACAACCTGCGGACATGGAAACTTCTAGTAGTCTGACGTGGGATAAGGTAGTGGTCACGAGTTACCGCGTGGACCAGTAATAAACCTGAAGTGGATCGCAATGGCCGTGATATCGGGAAATCGTGAACTCTACGGCATGGTTTCAGGTCATCATAAATGCCGAAATCCTGATGGGAGTTTATACGGCGGTGGTCCCATGGTAATGGTCACATGGGATATTGTATAACCTAGAGGGCTAATGCATTAGGAGAAGATCGGGGATCGAGAGTCGGTTCGGAGGACCTCGCGGAATTACTTACATCGAAACTCCGAACCGAGCAGAGTAGCTCCTTAAAGAAGGTAAGTCCAATGGTCGTGAAGACAAGAAATCAAGGCGTTTAGCCTAGGGAGTGTATGCTTAAGGAGTGCTTCGAAATCCGGAGGATCGCTAGTTATGGGGGTGAATGAATTTGATTTCAAAACCCTCAATCCCGATATTTAACCAGGGATTGGCACTTCGCCAATGAGGGTTTCTGGAGATTTCCCATTGTGGGAGATTAACCCCCAATTTTTTTTAAATAAATGATAGTGGATGTATTACACGGTGGTATCAGAGCATTGCCACTGATACCGGCCCGGATCAGTTCATGCACCACCGCATCTAGTCACGCGATAAACCTTTTTCAAAACACTCCTATGAGGAGCACCCCCTGACTTAACTATCTTAATCCGTGATTAAAACTTGGAAAATGAGAGCTCGATTGTGTATGCATGTGAAAGAACACATGGACTATGCAATGTAGCATTACTTGGGACTAATACCCGCTGGCTTAGGTCTCCTGATTTAAGTGGACGACAACCTGAATCTACAACGCGAATACAGGACTATCAAGAGGTGGGAGAAGGCTCCTGCAACAAAGAGTCTAATAGTCTCACTAAAGAAGAGCGTGAGGGAACCCCTTACGAATTTAGTCAGAATCGTAGTGAGTCCTATGGTCAATCTGCAAAGTCGCTAAAGGCTGACAATGAAAGATGATGAAAGAACAAGTAAAGCAAACCGAAATTAATGCGCTTCATTGCAGAGCTATCCAAATCTAAACAACAAAATGCAAGATGAACCCGAGATGCCGGATCGCGGGTCGCGGTCAAGGCCACACCGAAGAAGCACATCCAAAGTTCCAATCAGAGGTAAAGGACCAATGCTGTGAATGACCAATCGAAAAGGAAGTCGCAGATTCAGAGGGTTCTTCCAACAGCTATAAATCCGCCCGCCCCTCAGAAAAGAAGAAGCAAAATAATTCCAAGAGTCACAAATTCGAGGAATTTAGAGGGCCAAACCTCCCTCCTTCGACGGCGAGCTGCTTCGCAGGCTTGGCTACTTGGGCTGAATAAATATTTCAAAGTCCACGATTTCTCAGAATTTGAAGTCCGAAAATACTGGTTTGAACGGAAAAGGCTTCACTGGTGGGAATATATTAAGAATATGAAAGGGATCCGCCAGGAGGACCTGTTTTGGAAAAGGTTTGAGAAGTACTTCCTAAAGAAGTATTTGTCGGAAAGGTATTTCGATCAGAAGGCTAAAGAGTTTTATGAACTCAAACTAGGCCAATCTCACCTGCTGAGGAATTGTCAACAAATTCCTTGACCTACTAAGATATAAAATTCTTACATCAAAGTAGAGAAGGCGAAGGCACAACGCCTTCTCGTTGGGTTGTGCCAAGGAATACCGTAACCTCAATTGAGTTTGACGAACCAAAGACCCAGAAGATACTTATACTAAAGGGCAACATATTGTCAGCGAGCAATATGACATTCTAAAGAGTCTCTTGGAGATTGGAAACAAAAGAATGATTCAAAATTTCATAAGAAAGGAGCAAATTCTCTGGATTTAAAAACTACAAGAAGAACCACGTAATGAACTTTCCCGCTCGAAGTGTACTTCAAATAACTTTCCTCAAGGATTGGAGATAAAACCCTCTGACTTGTACCAATAAAGACCGAGCAACCCAAGGAGAAAACCGCTAGAATGTCGGGATTGTGGGAGATCATCTCGAGAGATCGTCCACCGGTCACCCAAACCGGAAATTTTATAACATGCAAGTAGTTACTACTTGGCCAATTACGTGGCAAGGAGCTGCCACGATCTATGTTCTGATAATAACCAAGTTGACCAATTGCGCTTCAGTAGAACGAAGGTACAATCTTCTAACCATCTAGACCGCTTTGATTTCGACCCCGGTTCAAATTCTGAGTTAGAGACCTCTAGAACCATTGATAAGTGTAAGCTACAGCCCAAGAAGCAAACTAAACCATGGGTGGTACAAAGAAATAATCGGGCACCGCAAGAAAGGTGGTAGAGACCGCACTATCCTCAATTAGTGAATTCTCCACCCAAGCAAATCCCTACGGCTACCCCCGGGATCATATCGGACTGCTGGTTGGTATGGACTGGCCGCTGCCCATAAAGTCAACCGGACCTGCTACTATAAAACCTTTAGAATGTAAGGCGAAGAAGGAAAAATTATAACCCTTCAAGGGATCCAAACCCACCTATGAGACAAATATCGCATTACAAATGAGGAAATATTACAGAAAGGGATGCCCATTGTATGCGATATAGGTGTTGAAAACAACCGGTTGGTGCGATCCGCCCCAAAGATCACCCTACTCCGAGAGAATACCAAAGACAGGTTTCCGTGAAATAATGCACCACCCGAGAAGAGACATCGACTTTCAATAGAACTTGCACCAGAGCGTTGCCGGTAAGTTCAGAACACTTCTATCGGATGAGCATGCCCTAATTAGTTGAACTCAAATTGCAATTGAAAGAAATGATGGATAAGGGTTATATTCACCCAACGCGGTCCCTCGGGGAGCACCGGGTCTTCGCTTTTAAAAAGAAAGATGGAACCTTAGACTGTATAGATTACGTATAAACTTAATAAAGGACTATAAAGAACAAATACCCCTTACCCGTAATCGAAGGGACTAATGACCGGCTTTAAAGGCCTCGCTTTTCTCAAAGATTGATTCTGAGGTCGATCATCAAGTCCTAACTGGAAGGGTGAAGACATCCATAAGACCGCCTTCCTGACACTGTGAGATGTATCACCACATTTTGGTAGCAAATTATCGAAGGTTAACCAATGCCCCCGCTACTACGCTTAATGAACAATACCAAGAATTTAGATAAATTGTACTATTCTTTATTGATGATATCTTAATCTACTCTAAGAATAGAGAAGAACATGAAGAGCATCTTAGATCAGCCCAAGTGCTAAGAGAGCATTAGCTCTATGTTAAATTCAACAAGTGTGACTTCTTTCAAGAAATACACTACTTGGGGACATGTTCCGTCCAAGGAAGGGGTAGCAATAGACCCTAAAAAAATCAGATCCATCATGAAATGGCCTACCCCAAAGGATGTCTCACATCCTTCCTGACATGCATACGTATAGAGATTTAAGATTTCCAAGACGGTTGTCCAATCAACGCCTCCGTAATAAAGGAAAGCACCGGACACAACAATGCTAAGAAAGATTTCAAACCTTGAAACATTTACTAACCCGCGCACCCGTGTTGAAAATCGCTAACCTTAAGTCGCACTTCAGGTATGTGATGTCTTCAAAGAAGGGATTCTGGAGGAGTCCTTGGCGCGTGAAGGAAAGGTGATCCGCTATGAATCCCAAAAATTGAATGAGCATGAGGTCAACCATGTGACTCCTGATCTGAATCGACCGCCATAGTACGTCTTAAAATGTGGGAGGTACTCGAAGGAAGCCGAAATTTATGACGATCAAGGTGGATTACGGTATTAGTTTGATCAACCCAAGCTCAACAATAGACAAGCTAGATGGATGGCCCTCCTTAGCTTAATTTGATTTTGAAATCAAACATCAAAGGAAAGGAGAATAGGGTGGCTCAGTCCCCTAGCGTAAGTACGAGAATGATCCACCCGGCCGCCGGTGAGTACCTCGGTGGAGACGGATATCAAGGACAAAAGCCAAGAGGCAATAAGAAACGATTCCTTCATCCTCAATGTAACCCCAGACCTACAACAAGAACTACCGGAGTAAAATAATGGAAGGCTAATGACGACCAAGGAGGTCTAATCACCCACAAAGAGATAGACTTTACATCTCAATTGTGACGACTTGAAGAGGTTCATCATGGATGAGAATTACATAAAAGACCTTACACAGGTCACCCAGGATACCAAAATGATCACTGCCACCCAGAAACAGCTTTTCCGCCAGATTGAAGAAGGACGAGCCAAATATTTGGCCCAATGTATAGAATGCCAACAAGTAAAGGGTAACATCTACCCAAATGACATCGCACTTTTACCCATCCCGTGAATGGAAATTTCCATGGATTTTATCACCTGATTACCAACTTCAACCCGACAAAACGATGCCATTATGGTGGTGGTAGACAACTGATAAGTCCGCCATTTCATTCCCATCAAATCAATTCGCGGCATATAGATATCATGTGTGTTTATGAAAGAGGTGTTCCAACCGCACGACATGCCGAAAGAGATAATATCCGACAGAGACACAAAAATTCACCTCCAAATTATGGAAATCAATTAATTTAGCGGATTAGAGACCAAATTGTTATTTAGTAACGCCTATCACCCTCAAAGTCCGATGGACAAAAATAAAGAGTAAATCAGATAATAGAAGATATGTTAAGAATGCATGTGATGCATCACCCTAAGAAATGGAAGACTGCCCGCCATTGGTAGAATTTGCTCACAACAACTGTCTACCATCCTTAAAGATGAGTCCATTCAAGTCCTATGGAATGACAATGTAACACCTTAGTCACCGAGAGACAACCCCAGGAACATGATTTCTTTGGACCCAACATGTTAAAAGAAATGGAAACAACAAGTGATTCAAATAAAACAAAAATCCCATACCGAATCCCGATTGAAAAGTTATGCTGATCAAAAAAGAGAACTCCAAGAGAGTTCCAAATGAGAGATCATGTATATCTCATAATTAAGCCCAAAAGGAGTTCCCCAAAATGGGAGCTTGTTAAAGTTGGTACCTCGACATTGTGGACCCTTTAAATTCCTAGATAGAGTGGGACCCGTAGCTCATCAAGTTTCCAGTTAATCTCCCTCCCACAAGAAAAGCACATAACGTTTCCATGTTTCCTTATTGAAGAAATATGTACATGATGCTAATCATATAACTGGCTGGTCTGTGATCCAGGTGCAACCGAGGGCACTGCCAACCCCAATGCATACTGATAGAAAGGAAACCCAACCCCATCAGAACCATTGCACAGTCAAGGTGCAAGGGAAACATTTTGGCCCATATGAGGCTAAATGGGAGTATGGAGGATGCCATGAGACGTGCATATCCGATTTTGTTTACTGCATGCAATTCATATTAGTAGCTAAGAACATCGAGGACGATGTTCCTTTAAGGGGAGGGAATTGTAACACTCGCTTCCCCAAATTGTAAATATAATTGAACCGGCCAAGGACTATGGAAAACTTATGCGAACATGATGTAAATGGACCTCGTAAAGAGGTCAATGAACAAATGACAGCTTGAAATTACTGCGTAACCGGCCGTAGATGGGATGTGCGGAAAAGAGACCAATATGGTGGTGGAGGGCACCTGAAAAGGGCTTAACTTCCACGGTAACTTAATACCGTGATTTGACTCCACCGCCCTACGTTCAAAAGCTGCCTCGCTGGCTCTGAATTAAATGCCTTGCAGGCCGGTAGGTAGATGGCTCCCCAGGAATCAATGAGGGATGGGGAGGTGAACCGCCATCCGTAGAGCCACTGGCGAATGACCAAATAAGGGTAATCGTGTTGCCATGCAACCCTCAATGAGGATAAGGCGTATGGGTCAAACGATGGAAAGCCGCGCCAACGCCAGGGGAACCCCGAAAATTGCTACAGAGGAAAGGATCGCAGAGAAGAATTGCAATCTTTGCCCTGCTAATCGGAAGACTGACGCACGCAGGTCTCGTGACACCGGGTTTCAGCCTGGGGTGGCTAGTGGCAATCCGGGAGTCGCCACGCCACAAGCTTGGTGGAAACGAACCCTCTCAACAAATGGGTCCCATTGTCGAACTTACTCGATAAGTATTTTTTTCTTATATTGCGTTTTGAATTTATATGCTGTCACATTTGTTCATAGATTTGTGGAATTGTACATGTTTTCCTTTCGTAGGAATGTTCCGTATTAATTGATGATAAGGTGTAGATATTAGCTCATAGAACTCTGAAATTGTAAAGACGTACCATGAGAGTGTTCGCTAATGTTTGATATGAATAAGTTGATATATGCTTATCACAAAGGATACCATGGACGACGTACATTGATAAAATGAAACCAATCATTCCCAGCCATTCTCGGGAAGCTGCCTCCCTTCACCTGCTTCCGGGAATTCCCCGATAGGAATCTCTCCACAAAGATTTCCCCCCTTGGAAAGGTTCACCAAAGACCCAGAAAAAGGACTTGAACAAACAAGTCTTATTAACCCTGTACGATGAGGAACGATCCTATTAAGGTTCTAAGATAGTAGTGTTGTGAGGGGCGATAAGCCTAATTTGATGAGATCTCGTCTGGTGAACCATAGTCATTCACGACTCATTAGATTGATGAAAGTAACGCAGTCGTTACATACCTTGCCCCTTTGTCTTCTATCATCGTGAGCAATGAGAGACTGGGGTCGTAAATCCTAAGACCCAAAAGAATGAATCTAACGATCTAGATTCATTCATTACTACCCGGCCACCTGGATCCGAGAAGCCGCCGCAGGGTTAAGCCGCTAAGGTAATGGCGAGGAACGATCCGGAGCCATCGACTGGAGAAACTCGTGAAATCATTGATCGGAAGAGTTGCACTATATAGCCTCGTAGGGAAGTGTAGGAGGAATGATCCAATCACGGATCCCAGATCATAATCCCTAATACCAGATCTCGGTGAAATTGCAATCGAGTTACACCCTAATGTGCGCGTAGGAAGAGTTCTAGCCGCCGATCTCGAAGGACACGCGTCAACATCCCTGAGAAGCCGCCGGGATAATAGATTCATCTGGCTCTGCCGAGTCCGATAATCGAGGCTCTGTGGTTCTCAAACTCGAATGAATCCTAGCCGCTAATCCTAGACATGTGTCAGCGTTCTGGGAGGCTTCCGGATTTCTCTCATCGGAGAATTAGGAGAACTGTTGTATTAGGAAATCACATCCGCGATTTCCATGCTGATCCGAGCCATCCAAACAACAGGACATGTGGCAGAAGATCCCGAAGAGTCGTAGATCGGGGAATCGGGGTTCCCTGAGACAAGAGATTTGTGCACAAGGATATTGCGATACGTGATTCTCCGATATTAACCGTGATCATTCATCATTTGAGGACGCGTGTCGCAGATCAAATAGTCGGGGTTCGGCATATCGCGGTTTTCGAATGCAAGGAACTCCTACCATAAAGAATCGTGAACCGCGAAACCTCGATGAGTGGAGCTGCTCGCCAAGCCCAAGAGATGAGGGAGACTCGAGTCGAGGGGAGGGACGCTGTCAAGCACCTCGGAGAAAGTCGAGAATCGATACCTGGTCCGTGGACGTGGGTCCTGCGGACATGGAAACCCCAGAGTCTGAAAGGGATAAGTGTAGAAAATACGGAGTTGGTCATGTGGGACCGTAATAAACCAAGCTTACGGATTAGGAAAAGGCGCTGTCATGACCGGGAAATCATGAATCCCATGGACATGTGTTTCATGTCATCACAATAAACTCCGATGGGAGGTTATACGAAAGTGGTCCCATGGTAAATGGTCAAATGGGCTATCGTATAAATGTAGAGGATAATGCATTAAAGACGGGGATCTGGAGAGTCAAGGAAATTCGAGACTCGTGGAATTGCGACATCAGGAAACCCGGAACTCCGATAGGAGTTGCCCGAAAGAAGTTAAGACCACTGTCATAAAGACAAGTGAATCACTGGCTTAGCCTATGGAGCGAATGCTTAAGGAGCGCTTAGGGATTTGGAGGATCGCGAGTTATATGGGGGTGAATGAATTTTGACTTTCGAAACCCCGAATCCCGATATTGAACCAGGGATTGGCACTTCGCTAATGAGGGTTTCTAGAGATTCCCCATTGTGGGAGATTAACCCCAATTTTTTTTTAAATAATGATAGTGGATGTGTTACATCTAGTGTCTAAAGACATAATCAAAATTGATCCCAAAAGAATTGAAGCAATAGATACCATAAGTATCCCTAGGAATGCAAAATAAATTCAATCTTTCTGAGGAAAAATAAATTTCTTGAGAAGATTCATCCCTAACTTCGCCGAAATTGTGAAACTGATCAAAGATATGTTAAAAAAGAACAATGAGACGAAGTGGAAAAGCGAAGAAAAATCATCCTTTCAATGAATCAAGAAAGTTATCAGCGAAGCACCAGTCTTGGTAAGTCCTGATTACAAAAAAGAATTTCTGATTTTTTCCTTCGCTTCCGAACACACTATTGCAGCTGTATTGTTACAGAAAAAAGAAGAAGGATTTGAACAACCCATTGCATTTTTCAGTAAAAGTATGAGAGATGCGGAGTTGAAATATAATATACTAGAAAAACAATCTTACGCAATGGTAAAGGCTCTCAAGGCCTTCAGAACATACATATTACATTCGAAGATCATAGCATATGTTCCTACAAGCTCTATCAAAGACATACTGGTTTAGCTGGATAGTGATGGGAGAAGAGGAAAATGTCTAGCCAAGATTCAGGAGTTCACTCTTGAATTCAAACCAACAAAACTCATTAAAGGCCAAGGTCTGGCTAAGTTGTTAGCCGAATCCAACCTGCAGGCACTTGGAATCAATCAGCTGCAAGAAGATGAAGATTTTCTAGAGATAAATGAACTCGACTTCGCTACATCTAAGGTTGCCATAGAAGATAGGTTTTCTTCTTCAGGATGGTACCATGATATTGTTTCTTACCTATTGATTCTTCAATGTCCCAATGAAATAACCTCATCTAAATCCAGGACACTAAAGCTACATGCTATAAAATATTGTATTGTAGACATAAAATTATATTGGAAGGATCCCCTAGGTATCCTGTTGAGTTGTTTAGTCGAGACTGAAACTGAAAAGGTGATAGATGAGTTTCATGAGGGAGTGTGTGGAGGACACCATGCTTGGCGAGACACAACTTATAAAATCCTAAGAGATGGATATTACTGGCCCAAACTTTTCACAGATGTAAACACCAAAGTCCGAACTTGTGTTCCTTGTCAGTTGTTTATAGGTAAACAAAAAGTCCCAGCTTTACCTCTAATTCCAGTTAAAGACGAAGCCCCTTTTCAGAAGTGGGGCCTCGATTTTATCAGAGAGATTCACCCACATTCCAGTGCTCAGCACAGGTGGATTCTAACCGCAACGAACTATTTTACTAAGTGGGTGGAAGCTATTCCCATGAGAAACACAACTGATGCAGTTGTAATCAATTTTCTAGAGGAAAATATTTTATCCAGATTTGACTGTCCCCGAAAGATGGTCACTGACAATGCATAAGTGTTTAAATCGATGGCTATGATAAAAAATTTCCAAAAATTCAACATCATATTAGGCCACTCCACATCTTATTATCCGCAGGGCAATGGTTTAGCTGAATCATCTAACAAAAGTATGACAACCGTGATAAAAAAAATGTTGACTGAAAACAAGAAGACATGGCATATTCATTTGAAATATGCTCTATGGGCCAACAAGATAAGTACCAAAAGGGCGATTGGAATTTCCCCTTTTCATATGGTTTATGGCACCGATGTTATTTTACCAATTAATCTTGCCCTACCTATAATGAAAATTTGGCAAGATTCAAACAAAGAACCTAACGACATTACCAGGAGAGAAAACCAGTTGGTCAAAGTTCAGGAAAATAGGACTGAAGTAAACGAAAAGTTGCAGAGATATCAGGATAAGATGAAGGCTTTGTTTGATCAGAAGGCTAAGGATAGATATTTCCTCCCTGGAGATCTCGTACTAAAATGGGAAGCCAGAAGAGAAGACATAGGAAAACATGACAAGTTTGATTCGATTTGGTCTGGCCCTTAAAGAGTCTCGACCTCGAAAGGAGAAAATGCCTTTTCATTATAAAACCTCAATGGAGACATTCTAAGTGCCCCTATGAATGGGCGATACCTTAAACACTACATGCAATAATATTTTTTTGAATTTTCATTGTACATACCGGTTTGTTTTCACGTTCCCCTTATAGTTACGTTGCTTTCGGTAAGTAAAAAAAAAATTAATTTTCATAAAATGAAAATACAGAATAGCTCAAATATAGTAGTTCACAAAAAGCGTATGACAATTATCAGGTCATTTTATTCACAGGAACAACATCATAGGGAAGGCTCTCATCCCATGTGCGAGGGTGCTTTGAATTATACATGCAAAGGATATGCACAATCATTTGATTTACAACCTCAGTTTGGCCATCTGTCTGGGGGTGGAAGGCTGTGGATTTGGTGAGATTGGTGTCCAACAGTGACCAGAGGCTCGACCAAAATGTGCTGAGAAATTGACTGTCCCAATCTGAGACAATGGTTTGTGGGATTCCAAAATGTACCCATACTCGTTCAAAGAAGAGGTTGGTTGTGGCCTCTACTGTGATGTTGTTCTTGCAGGCAACCATAATCTCCATCTTAGAAAAGAGATCAACAACCACAAAACACAGTCATTTCCCCACTTGGTGGATGGGAGGCATGACATATAGTCCATTGAGATGGATTCCCATGGCCTTTCAGGAGTAGGAAGAGGGGTGTACAGGCCCTACTTCTTAGTGGTCGGTTTGGAAATAATGCAGGCAGTGAAGGACCTGATATAGTTGCTGACCTCCTGTCAAAGTTTCAGCCAGTAGAAATGTTTATGTAGCATCACCACTGTCTTTTCGATGCCGAAGTGTCCTGCCACCTGACTGTAGTGGGCTTCCCAGATTAGCTTCGCTCGCTCGCTTGATGGAACACATATATGGCCCAGATGACACAATTATTTAGAACTTTGTTTGCACCCAACATTTGGTAGGTGGTGGCGAAGTCTGTTTCTGTCTCATAGAGTTGGGGCCATCCAAAGGTCTCATGGCCGCAGGAGTCTAGCACCGTGGTGAGTTCCGCGACTGGCAATTTTCTGAGGCAATCAATGACGTGATTTGTGCTTCTTGTTTTATACTTGATGTTGAGGTGAAATTGATGCAAGTATGTAGGCCACTTTTGATGACGATCATTCTGCAATTTTCCTTGTGTCTGCATGAACTGCAATGGATTATGATCAGTGTGGATGATTGTCTCCTTCCCAAGAATGTAATGTCTCCACTGGCGGCAGGTTTGCACAATGGAGTACATTTTTTCTTTTTAAGTAATGTACTTATGGACAACATCTGATAGTGTCTCACTATGATAGGCCATGGGGTGGCCATGAAAAGTGAGAACGATGCCCACCACATAGTCTGAAGCATCTGTCTCGATCTCAAAGGGTTGTTGTAGGTCTGGTAATGAAAGTACCAGGGATGAGCACACACGCTACTTCAAATCATTGAACGCTTGTTGTTGGGACCGGCCCCACGGAAATTTTTCCTTATCACCACCCTTGGTTATTTGGCTGAGGGCCCATGCAATATGGGAGAATCCCAACACGAACTTGGGGTAGAAATTGGTAGAACTTCAGATCAATATTACTGAGGTATTTTTACCCCATGAGTTTATCAAGGATGTCGTTGATTCGGGGAATTGGGTACTAGTTTCTGACTGTGATTTTATTCAGAGTCCGGTAATCAATGTAGAGTTTCTAGGTTCCATGTTTCTTCTATACTAGCACGATTGGGCTCCCGCAAGGTGATGAGATGGGATGGATGTGACCCTTGTGGAGAATTTCTTAGATCTATTGCTTGATATCCTCATTATCTAATAGAGAATGACGATAGACTGGCCCATTGGGCTGCGGTTTGCCTGGGGTCAAATCGATGGGGTGCTTGACCTGGCAGTGCAGAGGCACCCTGCTAGGTGAGGAGAAGATATCCGAGTATTCTTCCACGACCTTATCTAATTTCTTCTGCTGTTTGGAGAGGTCGGCCATAGAGACCTTGGATGTGGCTGTGATCTTTCACTTATTCTAAGAGCGAATCACGAAGAAGAAAAACTTACCCGTATGAGAGATGACCTTCCTGCATTTTGTAGTAGAGATCAAGGAAATAACACTAGGTGGGACTGCCTCAGGTATCCTGTACAATTTCCTATTCAAAGTAATAATAACACTACGAGACCTAGAATCATATAAAAAATGACATTTCCATAAATAAAGTTGGCCCAAAAGAACATCACAAAATTCGAGAGGAGCAACATCACACAATACCTCGTCTTTGAAGGGATTGATGTCATAGAAAAATCGACAATGTTGGTTAACATGGAGATCGCTTCCTTGGCGGAGCCATCCAATGGTATAGGGTTGTGGGTGCAGTGTTTTCGGCAGGGCAAGTCACTTGATGACCTCTGCTGAGATGAGGTTCTTCTAGCTACCGCTATCCATGATGAAGTGCAGCGGGGTGCCTTTTACCCACATCTGTGAATAGAATAGGTGTTCTCCTTCTTCTGGCTCATTTGGTTCACCAAAATGGAGCTTGGTGGTAGAAACGATGGCACTGGGTTCTGTGCCAATGATCTGTCTTCCCCTTTCTAGTTCTAGCTCAGATTTTGAACCCACACCTAATTCAAAGGCTTTCACTTCGGCCACCAACGACTACTTTGACCGACAGTTAGAAGTGTTATGCCAAGGGATCTTATGGAAGTCGCACCACTTCTCGATATCTTTCTTTATATTTCCGGTGTCCTTATTTTCTTACAACTTGAACTGGTTGTCCTGATACTATCCATCTTTTCTCTATCCTTTGTTCTATGGGTTTGGGCTGCTCTTTCTTGGATTTTTTTGTGTGGGGTTCCCAGGCCCAAATTGCAACGTCTTTTGTTTGAGCTTCTACTTGATTTTGACGGCATATCGGTAGACCACACCCAAGGATGAGATGTACACAAATTCCATTTCAGTCTGGATGTATCTATGCATAGCACCACGATACTTGAGCACCAAATGTCACTCTGAATTTTTGATACCCGGCTTGGTTCCGAAGATATGAAAGATATTTGTGAAATCTGACACTACTTGGTCTCTTTCTTGTCGCAGTGTGGTCCATTTGGTATACAAGTCGTCATAACTTCTGATAGGGTAGTATTGTTCCTTAATAGAATCCCCAAAGTATTCCCAAGTGGTTGTGATTGTAAATAATGAGGGTTCCTTTGTTTCCTTTTTCTCACAGAAAGTTTCCCACCAATCTTTGACATGGGGAACAACTTTGAGGAGTGCAAAAGTAATCCTTTCTCTATTTGAAAAGTTATGGATAGAAAAATACCCTTCTAGTAGATTCAACCACTTGTCTACAACATCTATGTCTATTTGACCTTCAAATATAGGAATATCAAAGTTTATTTGTACCTTGAAGGGGGTGGCACCTTCACTCGAAGAAGATGCGTCGCCTGTTGGTAGCCACTGAATGATTTGCGAAAAACTATCCATCATCTCGTTCCTTTGTTGCATGAGGGATTCCTCAATCAATAGTTTGAAAGGATCTCCTTTCCCATCATCTTTCTTTTCTTCTACCATGAGAGGTCGCTTGGGCATGCGAGAATTTTTTTCCTCAGGAGAAACATGTTCGAGACCCAACTCTTTGTACTTCGACCTCGTTGGGGACATGCATTAAGACGACAAGGAGAAGACTGCTCTGATACCACTGATCTGTATTTTATGAGCAGAACGAAATGAATATAGATTACTAACAGGTTATTAACACCAAATAACAGAGATACAGTAAAACAGGTCTTCTATTCAATAAGGAAATAAGATGAAATTGTAAAATGCAGCGGAAACAAGCTTGCCGGAATGGTGGCGGATTATCTCTGAGAAGAGATGTGACGACCATGCTCATTCAAAAGAAGATGATTAAAACAAGGCTCTGAAGTCCTTTTTACAATAAACACGAATTCACCAAACCCTAAACATAAAAAAACCTGACCCTAGGAGATGAAGCGCCAATATTCATGTGGGCCCCGTCTGCGTAAGTTAGTACATCAACTTGTTGGGGTTGTAACTTTTGCATACGATCTCCGTTTTAGGCGTGTGATAGACCGTTGGAAAGGTATATTCAAGGAGATTCATTTTGGGGGTTCAATCATTCCTTCATATATAATTTAGAATCTCGATCCTGAAAAACCTTCATTTAGGCCCTCAAAATGGCCCTGGAAGTTAAACCTGCTAAAAATAGTAAATTGCCAAAATTGTCAGAAAAATGTTTTGTGCCAGTTGGAAAATGTGGGTGGCCACTGATATGCACCTAGACCACCTGCATCCAAATATTGACAAAAACAAAACTACAAGCATGTTATTCCATATATAATTTAGGGTTAGATGTTAGAATGTCAAAGCATGAATCAACAAAAGTATTCAAGACACCATATTTTGGGACAGGAAAAGTAATTCTGTTATTAATAACACAATGATTATACCTTTACAATCAAAGTCGGCTACCATTCCACGAACCTGATCTAGGATCCTCTTCACCAAGCTCCAAGTGCACCTTTGTATAAAATTCTCCTCTCAACCTTCTGATCTCTTCTTGGGAAGTGAATGGGTTAAATGGAGGGAGAAGGGGATAATGAGGGAATGTTGAGGCAATTCTCACAAAAGGGTGGCAATATCTTGGGCAAGGAGGGGAAGTGAAATCAAGCAGAGTTTCACTGTTCTTATGCTTAGATGTGAAATGAGACCCCACCACCTCCTTTTATATGACAAAATGATGGTTATTTAGTTGGATGACGGGCTATAACAGGTGGATTAGATAGGAAACTACCCAATAGCCCATAATATCAATGAATTCCTTGCAATTTTTTTTTTTTACAACTTTTGCAAGTATACACGGGTTGTAATGGTGCAACATGCGTATGTACGAGAGATGTAGTGGTGCATCAAGCATATGTACGCGGTCAGTAATGGTGTAGGGCACACACATCTTAAAAAAAATGGTTTTTTAAGAAGAGAAACTCAACAATTCTTTGGAAAAAGATGCAAGTAAGAGGGCCAAGGCCATGTATGCATGTGTAGATAAATTTAGGGTTATAAAAAATTATGAACAATATCCTATAAAAATACATTTGATAGCTTTAGCGTCAAACTCCTTCTTGTTTTCCTTTGGAATATGTGCAAAATATTTACACCCAAATATCCTCAAATTCTTCACTGCTGGTTTAGAATCATACAAGGCTTCGAAAGGAGTTTTATGATCAAGACACCTTGTTGGATGTCTATTATTTAAATAAACAACAATGCTAATGGCCACAACCCAAAAATCATTTGAGATATTCTTACCTTTCATCATACTTCGTGCACACTCCACTAGAGTTCTGTTTTTCCTTTCTGCAACTTCGTTCTGCTATGGAGTGTGGGGTACTGTAAATTATTGTAATATTTCATGATCTTTGCAATACTTGATGAAGTTCCCTAATCTATACTCTCCCCCTTGATCTGAGTGGAGGATTTTAATGGTATTTCCTGTTTGCTTCTCCACCATGTTTTTAAATTCCTTGAAGTATTAAAAAACATCACTCTTTTTTTTTAAGGAAATAAACCCATGTGTATCCTATGTATTCATCAATAAATAACACAAAATAATAAGCACCACCTAAGGACCTTGACTGCGCTGGTCCACAAACATCAGTATGCATAATTTCTAATACATCTTTCTTTCTCCTACCAGAATGATAGGGGAATGCATCTCTGTGCATCTTTTCTAATGCACAACCTTCACAAGCAACATACTCATTCTTCAACATAGGGATTCCTTCAACCATACGTTTTTTTTTGTAATAACAACAAATCATGATAATTAATGTGACCATGCCTTTGGTGCCAAAGAGTTTATGTAGGCATAGTTGCAAAAGTCAATGCTTGTTGATTCTTTCTTTTGACATCAAGTTTGTACAAACCTCCAACTCTGACTCCTCAGGCAACAATTTTGTAATGATCCTACAAGTCCTTCACTATACAATGTGTCTTGAAGAATTCGACCTTCAAATTATGATCTGTAATCGTGGACACAAAAATCAAGTTTTTCTTTATCCCAAGGACATACATAACATTGCGAATATGTCTGATAGTACCACTCGGAAGTGTTACTGGAATATCTCCATATCCCTTGATTTGATAAGAACGATCATCTCCAAGATAAATATGGGAACCATTATGTGTTTTTTTAAAGTTTATATACCAATTCTTGTTACATGTCATGTGAATTGAAGCTCCAGAAAAAAAAAAACCATGCGTCAACATCATAAGTTTCAACAGATAATGCAGCATTAGACACAAACAATCTGAGATCTTTTGAATCAAAATTTGGGTTCTCTTCTGCAAAGTGTCCTGGATGTTTTCTATTTTTATTCCTAGCCTCATCATTTTTCTTCTTATAACATTATCTGGAAAGATTCCCAGTCCTACCACAATATAAACACTTAGGTTCATTTCTATTATATGCAATACCTTGATTTGTCTTTGGAGATGACTTCCTCTAAAATGAACTTCCTCCTTTGCCTCCTCCTCCTGGTTTCCCTTTCGGGAATATCTTCTTTGTCCATAGTGCTACATTTGAATTATGAGGCTTCAAATTCAGCTTCAAATTCATGCGCCTCTCTTCTTCTTGCAACAATATACCGGTTAATTCCTCAAAAGTAGGATATTTATCTCTCGCTGCAAGGCCTGTTATAAAAATTTGATAGTCCTCTAGAATTCCATTTAGAGCAATTGTGACAAGATCAATGTTTGACACATTTTCTCCTATATCTCCCAATTTATCTTTCATGTCTTTAATTTTCCCAAGAAAAGTATTTATTAGCACTAGAAGTCACCTCCAGATTGCATTGGAGGTAAGCCTAGTACCCATCAGATTTTTATGTTACAGGTTGGTTTTAAAGAGGTCAAATGGGCACAGACTCAAGATGATATCATTTTAACTCAGAAAACTAGACTGGTATGCACATGCAAGTGAGTTCTTAATTAACTTCAGTCAGTAAGTTGGAGTAAGGGTGAATAGAGGGAAGACTTTGGTGAGGAGAGTGTAGAGGTCTATCGTGGACATCAGGTCTTCCAACGACCTAAGGAGGAAAAACTTAAACACAAGATCCTATTGAATTCAAATCTCAAAGAAACTAAAAGAAATTATAACAACACTATAATCAAACATTCATCATAATACATTTACAACAATTCATGTGAATCAGTCATTCATGAAATATCTCAGTATCAGATGCAAATAAGATGGGTTAAGAAACATGAATTTCATTAAACAAGGAGTCTTAGATCAAAATACATAACCAGAGAACCAGAGTTATTCATCAAAAGTTTACAATACAGGAGCACTGCTCAACCATCAACCTTAAAAAAATATCAAAACTGTCTATAAATAACCAGAAATGTTGCAACTACCAAGAGCGTGATCGGACCACTGCATTCAAAGTTTTCAGTTGGTGCCTGCTCTGTCAGACTGTCCAGGCCTTCCAATGTCAGATGCGAGCTTGCCTCAGTTATGTGCCTTGCAGGAAAATTCATCTAGAAGGAAGCTTCAGACTGACAATATTCACTCACGGTTGTTCTCATCATGCATTCCATTTATGCGGTGAGACAAGGTCTCAACCACTGTCCCCATTTTCAATAACTACCTTCATCGGGATCAGGATGAGGCCTGACACCCATGAATCTTCCAGGTGGTGCCCATGACTTCTTTGAGTCAATCCCGACACCTCAAGGCCATGCAAATATTCTTCTGTGACCAAACACGGATGCTTTCGGCCTTTGGAGAAAATCATCTCCATCACTCCATCTTCAATGTGACCTAGGGCCATGACCCTACATAATTGTACAATTGTGGGTACTACCAAGGGTGGTCTGAAAGAAAACCGCTTTTGTTCCCACAATTCACCATGAACCGCCATGCGTCCCTTTCTAAAAATCACGGTTTCGATTGCGGCCCACCCCAAAGATTTTAAAATGTGTGCACCTTCCGACCCCACAATTTGGCATGACCATTGATCTTGCAATCTAATATTAGGCCCTCTGATCAACGACTTAGCTTTGGTGATTTTTAGATTGACGGATCGGATCTTCCCCTTCAAAACAATGGTCAAGATTTGCTTCACGGATCGACCTTCGGGAATTTCAATTCTCAAACTCCATTTGTCTTCTGCTGCTTTTATCCAGAGTGAAGGATCTAGCGATGCCTAAATCCTACTGATCGACGCATCAGATTCTCTTCGGGAACTTCGGGACTTTGGGCGCTTTGGGCTTCGGCCCTTCGGGACTTTGCAATGTTTATCATTTTAAAAATCTCGAAGTAAAACTCCTAGAGTGATAGATCTGGTGACATGTGGCTCTTACTGATTAATGACTCAGATCTATTTCAGGCCTTTGGCCACTTCGACAACTTCGACAAATTCAGCACTTTGGCATCTTTGTGCAGGCCGCGAACTTGGACAACCTACTTCCCTTGACAACTATATGTGATAACATTTAGCTCCACAGTGGATGGCATGCTCCCTGCGAGCTGCCAAGAACAAGCAGTTCTAGTGCCTTAGCTGTTGGGCTATGGAGTTGAGCTCAAAAAATCCGCCTGAGGATTACAGGCCAATAATAACTCTAAATAAAAGTAAATACATGGGCTTCAAAAGGAGCTTATTTATGTACAATCCTATACTAACTGATCTTTACAAAGCGTTAGGTGAAAGCAAACTTCCACCATAGCCACCCAGACTGTTTGGTAATATAATTCTTCTTTTTACTGCAAATGATCCACAACAGGTAAAGGAAGCATGACGACATAAAAAAAACATGTCTTGGAACACTGACAATACCCCTAAATGATGATAAGATGAAAAATTTTGTAGGCTCCAATGCTTTTGGAAAACACAGCTCCATATATAACTCCACAGGGTCACAACATTTATAATCAGTAAAGCTCAATTGGTAAGAAATTATCCCCTGTCCTTCATTGTTGCTATCCCGCCATTTGATGATCTCAGAGTGTACAGGTGGGTAGAGGACTGATGTAGGGTGGTTGATCCCAGGTGATATTTGATCATTTACAGGTTCTGGACAAGAGATAAAATTCCCATTTAACTCCTCCTTTTATCCTTCATGGATCTCCCAAGGATCCGATTCATAATCATCATAAATAGGAACCATGGACAATCTCTTCTCTTTGTCATCTTCATGGGGATATTCATCAAAAGTTGGGTGCTCTTGGTCAGTATTTGAAATCACTTCTTCATCATAAGCAGGGCTGCCAAAAATATTTGTTTCAAGGACCGAAATATCCTCTACATCTCCTTCATAAGAGTAACAAGCATGATTTGCCTCCAATTTTTCCATTTTTGCAGAAAGTGATTTTACCAGTTTCACCAACTCATCCGAGGTATACCCCTCCTCCTCACAACTTTCGCAAGAACAAACTATGTTATGAACATGATCTCTATACTCCTCACAAAAGTTATGATAGATTAACTCAGAGGAATAATACCTTTGACAGTGCCTATTGAAAGTTGCATGAAATTATCCCAGGGAGGAGATGCTAGCAGGGGGTAAGGAGTGATACCATTGACGAGCGTCTCCTTCTAATGAGAACATGAACATATTTAATAATACATCCTCATGATTTATCTCCCACTGGTGCATGAGTTCATGAAACTCACGAAGATGCTAAGCAGGGTTGTCATCTTTATGTTCTTTAAATATGGGAAAAAAATCAACCCACTCATTGACAGTAGGAACAACGTTGGGAAAAACAGGAACATCAGAGAAGTTAAAAGGAGAAAACCTTCGAGCCAGAATTATTTCCATTTCAAAATAGTGTATTCGCTACTGCATCCTTTAATCATAGAATCACCAGGTGAATTATATGCAGTTTGAATGTGTCTGGTCTTTGTTCACCATCAAAGACCAGATTTGATCATTTTCAATCTCCCAGGGAACTTTCAAGCTGAGAAAGAAGCTGCTAAAATCCCTCTCGAGAAAAATTCTCTGGGTTAGCTTCGGGTGTGCTAGAGGCAGCCAAAACTGAAATAGTGGAGTTGAAACAGTGGAGTCGCCAGGTGCAAGCACAATCTTCAATGTTTCTGATATCTGATGCACCTTTAGAATCAGAAGCTCTTTGTCGTTCTATCCCATGGAATTGTCTTCAATTCGTTCCTCGGAAACGACACCAGAAATGTTAGCACTAGAAGTCACCTCTAGATTGCATTGGAGTTAATCCCAGTACCCATCAAAGTTTTGTTTCACATATTGGTTTTAAAGAGGTCAAATGGGCGCAGACTCAATATGATATCGTTTTAACTCAGAAAACTGGACTGGTATGCACATGAAGGTGAGGTATTAATTAACTTCAGTCGGTAAGTTGGAGTAAGGGTGAATAGAGGGAATAATTTGGTGAGGAGAGTGTAGACGTCTTTCGTGGACATCAGATCTTCTAACAACCTAAGGAGGAAAAACTTAAACATAAGATCCTCTTGAATTCAAATCTCAAAGAAACTAAAAGAAATTATAACAACACTATAATCAAACATTCATCATAATACAGTTACAACAATTCATGTGAATCAATCATTCATGAACTCTCTCAGTATCAGAGGAACATAATATGGGGTAAGAAACATTGATTTCATTAAACAAGAAGTCTCGGATCAAAATGCATAACTAGATAACCAAAGTTCTTCATCAAAAGTTTACAATACGGGATCACTACTCAACCATCGACCTTAACAAAATGTCAAAACTGTCTATAAATACCCAGAAATGATGCAACTACCAGGAGCGTGACTGGACCAATACATTCAAAGTTTTCATTCGGTGCCTTCTTTGTCAAACTGTGCAGGCCTTCTCATGTCAGATGTGAGCTTGCCTTAGTTATGTGCCTTGTAGGAAAATCCATCTAGAAGGAAGCTTCAGATTGACAATCTGCACTCACAGCCGTTCTCAGCATGCATTTCATTTATGGGGTGAGACAAGGTCTCAACCACCACCCCCATTTTAAATAACTACCTTCCTTGGGATTAGGACGAGGCCTGACACCCATGAATGTTCCAGGCAGTGACCACAACTTCCTCGAGTCAATCCTGATGCCTCGAGGCCATGCAGATGTTCTTTTGTGACTAAATACAAGCGCTTTCGTCCTTTGGCGCAACTCCTCTCCATCGCTCCATATTCAAGTGACCTAGGGCCATGGCCCTATGTAATCACATGATTTTGGGTACTACCAAGGGTGGTCTGAAAGAAAACATCTTTTGTGCCCGCAATTCACCATGAACTGCCACACATCCCTTTCTAAAAACCATGGTTCCAATTGCGGCCCGCCCCTGATATTTTAAAATGTGTGCACCTTATTACCCCGCAATTTGGTATGACTGTTGATCTTGCGATCTAATATTAGGCCCTCTAATCAATGGCTCAGATTTGGCGCTTTTTATATTGACGGATCAGATCTTCCCCTTTAAAACAACGACCAAGATTTGTTTCGTGAATTCAAGAATTTCAATTATCAAACTCCATTTGTCTTCTCTTCTTTTATCCAGAGAGAAGGATATGGTGACACATGGATTCTACTGATCGATGGCTCAGATTCTCTTCTGGTGCTTCAGACTTTTCCCTTCAGGACTTTGCAATGTTTCTCATTTTAAAAATCTCGAAGTAAAACTCCCAGAGTGACAGATCTGATGATGCGTGGCTCTTGCTGATCAACGACTCATATCTATTTCGGGCCTTCGGGAGTTTGGGCCTTCGACCACTTCGACAACTTCGGCAAATTTGACTCTTTGGAAGCCTTGTGTAGGTCGTGAACTTGGATGACCTGCTTCCCTTGACAACTATATGTGATAACACTACCAACAAACTCATTTTTATCCATTTTAATACTTAGCAATTTACTCTTCAGAAAAAGAATACGATTTGTATTAATAGTCTCATACAAATATTTAAGTGCTTTCCAGGTTTCTTTAGAAGTCTTAGCATCTCTAATGTGAGGAACTATGCTATCTTTCACATACATTCATAATAATACCTTGGATTTGTTCTCCCACTTATCCCAATCTTGGATTGCTTCCATTGTCGCACCTCCAGCTACATCGAGTCGCACTTCATCTCCTTTTGCAACCATCCACAAACCATAACCTTCCATCAAGGTCTGCATTTTGAATTTCCAATTGATGAAATTAGAGCCATCTAAATTATTGTCTTCATTGAGATATGTTTCTGCAAGTGGATTTTACACCTCTGCAAACTCCTTCACACAACAAACTCACAACAAATTCAAAGCAACGATTCAAACACAAGAACAAAAACTTTACCAGGGCAATGATCTGGACAATCTAAAGAGAAACGATCTTCGCACTGATCTAGATGAGAGAAATGATCTCCGCCAACACTTTCTACGCCAACAATTTCTTCTTGAGAGTAGCAAACTGATACCTCATTTCTCTAATCTGTTACTCCACAGTAGTGATCTGATCTGGGTGCACCAATCAACGATCAGGTGTACCAACAATGATTTCCAATAGCGAGCATGTGTACCAACACTCCAAAAGGAGATATCCTGCAATGATTAGTGAGTAACAATGATCTGACTCTCTTAGCAGTGATTCAATCTCCAACAATAGCAGTGATCCTCCTCTCTTAGCAAAAATACTCCAACGAAGAGCTCTGATACCAACTTGAAAATAGAAGGAATGGAAAGGAACCAACTTCTCTCATGCGAGGCATCACCTAGAGGCCATAAATCAAAGCCACATTGAATTTTATTAAATCAATTGAGGAGTACATTATATAGGAAGATATTTGGTTTAGATGGTTGGAACCATTATTTGGTTTAGAGGAGTCTCCATTATTAACTAATCTCCATTATTTCTAAGTATCATAACCTTCATCCTAACAATTATGTTTCACATCCTCTACATGATCCCACCACGATCATTGAGAGGGCATGTGAAACGTACATAGTGACTGACGCTCCTTAAAACCTCACGTGAGAATGGGTTGTGAGATGGCCACCTAACGTCTAACACCCCGTCTAGGTCCGCCACCCATATGAGTCGCATGGCATATGATGTGATCCACATTTATTAAAAAATGATGAGTTGGGAAGATATCCCATTGACACTTAAGGTCCCTTTTGTTACCAAGGTGTCTAATTTTTCTTGGTTGTTGGCTAGACCATTGTTCACTCGAAGTATATGCCGGAATGTGGCTTGTGGGATGTCCATGAGAACATGCCTGATTTTTCTTATGATTTGACTTAGTTGAGAATCCTTTGGTGCAGAGCCTTTTACTAGGCATTGAATTGTGTTCATTAAATCACCTAGTATGATGAGCTTCTGAATTTGCATTTCCTTGGCTAGCAAGATGCCTTGGAGAAGATCATACTCTTCGGCTTGATTTTTGGTGGTTTTTCCTCGGCTCCAAGCATAGTGAACCTCTATATTCCCCCTGGGGTAAAAAATGACCCCTCTCGCACCTGC
>SNQJ01S0020809.1:45262-69102 GCA_010110895.2 Picea sitchensis
ATATATATATATAGATATAGATATTCCATGTAATGTTTTTGGGTAAAAATATTTAGTTGCTTCCTCACATTCTATGAATGATGCTCAAGGTGAATGTTGTTGGTGGACAACATGTATACCCGACCCTAAGAGAGTTGTGTGGATTCAACCTCACGACCTCCTTCACCATTACAATTTTCACTTGATAAGTCAAATTACTTAAACTAACCTTAAAGTTATGTAAATAAACGCTTTTAATTTAATAATGAAAAGTTATAGATTTTTATTTTGTATTAAATGAATTTTTTTATCAATCGATTATGAAATAATTGTTCTAAAATTTTGTACATAATCCTTTTAAAATTTTGTAATTGTAAAAAGAACATGATTTCTATTCAATTGAATCAAAGACAACTTTCCAATACATATAGGCTCGAAGCCATTACAACATACTCATTATAAGCTTAACATGTTATTTATGGGAATTAAACCCAAGTGGGGAGGATAACAATCATTCCTCACAACCATCCAAACTTTAATCCATATACATATACATGCATGTAGTATAAAAACAACTTAATACCATACATTAATCCATATTGATATGCACGCATGTAGTGTTAAGTGTATTTTACACAAAGATCATTATTTTTTTTAGTATTTCTATGACTACCTTAAAAATATCAATTAAAGATTTTCACATGCCTTAAGGAGAGCATGGAGTGGACTTTGATTCATTAATATGTATGTAAAAATAATGATGCATTTAATCTACATATTTACCTATTATTTGTAAAAGTTTCATAACTATTTTAATATTTTCAATAAGTTTTAATTAAAAAAAATTGATTAATCAAAACAATTTATTAAATATATCTTAATTCTTAATACTTTACGGAAAATTAATATTTAATTTAAAAAAAAAATAAGAAAAAAAGAAAAGGTCAAAAAATATATATTTTGATAAATTTAATTAATATTAATATATATTTCGATAAATTTAATTAATATTACTATGTATTTTAATAAATTTAATTAATATTACTATATATAAGTAATACTAAATATTAAGTAAGAGAAAAAAATAAAATTGATGGAGAGAATGGTGAAACAAAAGGTGTTGGCTAGTTGTTCTACGAAATAATTTTTTTCGCCGCAATCCGACGATATAAATTTACATGAATCACTATTTTTTGTTATTCAGAATCCATTTCTGAATGCATAAATGGATTCGACATGCTGAAAAACACTCAGGACACTCAGAGTTTACATAAATAATCACTTAAATCTATGAATCCAACAATTTCTCGTCAGATTTCGAGTAAATATCCCCAGAAAATATCTTCATTTCGTAAAATCTGCAAAACAAAATATTTTAACAAATTTAACTTATATATATATATATATATATATAATATTTATTTTTTCTTAGTTATGTACTTATATATAGTTTTTCGAAAGTACATGAGTTTGAGTGAAGTTTTAAAAAGGCTCCCAACAAGTTCCTTTGGAATAAAACTTAAAATTAAGTCTCTTTATGGTGATTTGGACACACAAATGCATGTGTGGGGTGACTTGTAAATATATATGTGTAAAATTATTTTATAAAAGAGATTTTGTTTTAAGTTTTTTTCTCAATAAGTTTGTTGGAAATTTTATATATAAATTTTATAGGGAAATTTAAGGGATGTTTCTCCAAATTTATGGATGACATCTCTAATAAACTCAATGGTATATTTAAGTGTGTTTCATCTAGGAGGATTCGATCTAGACACCTACTAATATAGAATTAGTTGAATGGACAACAACATTGGTGACAACCAATTGAGCTAGCCCCTTGGGATATATATATATATATATATATATATCAAAGCCTTGTGAGACATCAAATTGACGTATGAGATCCCCTTATTTGTGGGAAAAGGGACCCTTCCACTAACAATATGAAATTTTAGTTTATGAAGGTGTACGTCCCCCGTCCCCCTCTAGATTTAAAACTATGATCTCTAAGGAGGAGATATATATTCTTAACCATTTGACCCACTCAGAATGTATGTTTTCAACAAACCAACAAAGTAAAATTTGTTTTTAGATAAATAACTTTTCATGTGTATAGTAATGTTTCTTTGTAAGTCTAAAGGGGTTGGATCAAATGGTAAGGATTGAAGAGTATATTTCCATTTATCAAGGTTCAATATTATTCACCCCTTGAGGTTTCCTTGGGGGCACCAAGAAGTAGTGGTCTAACATGTGAGACTTGCATTGCAGTTCTCTCATGCACACAAGTGGAGAAAATCCCACACTCTTGTCATTCTCAAGGCCAAAAACTAATTGTTAAGGTTAATTACAGTCACAATCCCCGCTGAACTTGAATTATCGTGAAGATATGATTTTTGTTCTCTTTTTTTGATAACATTTCTATATACCATGTTTTGAGACAACATAATGGTAAGGGTGAATGAAAAAGACTAATGATGGGGCTATCCTTCTCAAGATTTCAGAAGTCATTATCACACATTACTACAATACAGGGTTGAAGCATCATTGTTTTGTGTCACTATAACCAATTTTCTCATTTTCGTTTTTTGTT
Source organism: Picea sitchensis (assembly GCA_010110895.2). Taxonomy (NCBI): domain Eukaryota; kingdom Viridiplantae; phylum Streptophyta; class Pinopsida; order Pinales; family Pinaceae; genus Picea; species Picea sitchensis. The sequence continues at coordinate 47,832 of SNQJ01S0020809.1, forward strand.
GTTGTTGTTGGCACACATCAAGATTTCATGATGTTGATTTTCATCTAATTTGCATCACATTTATGTTAAATCTACAACACCAAAACCATTAAAAAAATGTTATTTTTGTCTTGCATCATTCTTGCATTGATTTGCGTTGAAATTTCATCATTTGTGTGTTACTCCGACATTGCTAAAATTTGTCACATTTCATTGGTTTCATTTTTGCATCAAAGTAGCATCTTATATATAAATATATAGCATTGAATTAACATCATATTAGTGTCACAATATCATATTTGATAAAATAACTACGTGTTGTGAAATTTTCATCATATTTTCACACAATTTTGGCATAATTCTTCTAGGGAGATCTAACAAATCATTGACAAGAGTGTAGTTTCGAGGTTTTTTTCCGAATAATCCATAGATGGTGTCATTTTTGTCATCGACGTTTCGAATCCGAATTGGGATTCATCATTAGGACTAATCGTCGGTTACAAAGCTTGCTGATCTTGGTCAATTGATAGTAGATGCAGGACAATTTTGAGATTGTAATTAGGTCGGCTATCTATAACACCCTAGTACTATCAATAAATCAATTAAAATCAATCTCACTTAAAAATCAATTATATTAAATCCATTTAAAGAAACCCTAGTAAAAATACACAATCTTAGACTTAAAAACTATAATCACTTAAATTAATTCTTAAACTAAACTTATAATCACTTAAAACTAATTCTTAAACTAAACTATAATCACTTATAACTAATTCTTAAAATAGACTTATAATCACTTAAAACTAATTCTTAAAACATAATACCTAAACTTAAATTCCATTTAAGAAACCCTATTACTATTAATAAATCAATTAAAATCAATCTAATTCTAACCCTAGACCTTCATATTTATAACTCAACACTAATAAATTCCTAGACTTATATATAATATTATCAAAAACCTAGAATTATGAAATATTATCAATTACCTTAATTATCATCATTTATTAACTCTAAATTGTTTTTAATTTTGCCTTAGTTCTAGAAAAAGGGTGTTACAGATAGACGACCTAATAACAATCTCAAAACTGTCTTGCATCTACTATTAATTGACCAAGATCAACAAGCTTTGTAACTGACAATTATTCCTAATGATGAATCCTGATTTGGATTAAAAATGTCGATGATAAAAATGACACCAACTGTGGATTATCCAGCAAAAAACCTTGGAACTACTCACCACAAAAATCTGAAAACAAGAGTGTAGTTTGTAGAGCCTATGTGAGAAATTGTAAGGTCACTATTGTTGTGGGGTATTCTACCCTACAGACTAACAAGCTAGGGATTTAAACTTGTATGCAGATCATGACCCTTCATAAACTACTTTTAACCTTCTACCCCAACCTAAAACCCTTTTTCACAAGCAAACAAGGAAGAACCAACTAACCTTTTTTTATCGGCGGTTGGTCTTGTAGATCCTCCATTGAGCTTTGTCCTCTTGCTTACCTGTTGCTCCTTTAAGCGATCACGCAATCAAGACAAAATATGCATGCATGCTATTGTTCACTAGAGGGTTGGAGATTAAACACATATCACATAAAACATATAAGACTCTAATGTAATTGGGACGGGAAAAGTATATTTTATTAATCTCAATATGGGCTAACTTTACAATGATTATAGAGACCGATCACCGTTCCTCGATCCTAATCCAGGGCTCCTCCTCTTCTTTTTCCACCAACTGCTTTGCTTCTCTAGACTTGAGGGAAAGGCTAAAGTTGGGACAAAATGGTTGGCAATTGAAGGAGAGTTTCTTTGCTATGATTTTCCTCCTTTGAATGAGTACCCTACCCTTCTTTGTTTGAAAGGCTAGGGTTTTAAACGAACTCTTGGCCGTGCATGGCTGGGAGTTCCATTTAATTGACCCAAAGCTTTTCATCTCGGTGGAAACTTTCCTGATTTTTCTTTGTTAGGTAAGCAGGGCTGAGTCAGGCTATTTACATTCCAACATCACGTGTAGTAGAAGGGCAAAAAGCATTCCAGCGCGCCCAATGTTAGGTTAGGATGGAGGTTGCTTATTTTAAGTGGTTTTCAGGGTTTTAAATGGCTTTGGCAGGAAAGAACAGTTGGCGATGCAGGGTAAGCTTTGTGTGGTGCATTTAGAGGTTATAACGGATGCCCCTAATGTGTGAGGTCAGGAAGAGCATCGATGGCGAAGCCATTACAATTCTTACCAATGCAATAGCGATATCTTTGAATGAGTGAGACCGAGTCCGAATCGGGGAGTTACGTCGCAAAAACATCGTCTCTCACCGGTGAATGCTTCTTTCGGGATAAATCAAAACCATGGATACCAATCAAATGCTTGTAGATCCATGTCAAACAACTATCTGAGTAGCCATGAACAATACACAAGGGAGCTACATCCGTCGAGAAAGATATACATAGAAAGTATCCATCTCTCAGAGTTGATTTGGCCTGATGGCTGGGGATGAGATCTTCAGATCTCAGGCAACAACTTCAAAATCTTCTAAACTTCGGTAGGAGTGTAATATCAATGCATGACTTCACTACCCAGAGGTCTTCGGCTATTTCGTCGGTTATTAGTTGATAATCTTGATGATCCGGTTGAAACTGCGTGATTCGACAAAGACTTAGGTGGAAGTTCCGGGGATGCATTGGTACCGGACAGAGACATATTAGTGGCTGACTCAGGCTAGTAACAAACTTCCAACGGACAATAACGACAAATTGATTGATAAAGACTTCGAGCGACATATCGGTAATCGCCGTCCTGGCGGGAGCAACACCGACTCTCATATGTTTGGAAGAGTAACCAAATGGTGGAGGGCACAACTCAATATAGCGAGCAAAAGCTTCCCTAAGGTCGTACTACACATCCTGATTTGATGAATCAAATGGGCGGATATTACTTTATCAAAGGCGACTCATAATCGCGCCAATAAAGAAAATACTTTTCCATCCCTCTTTTTGGGGTATATTTGAATATTTTGACCGAGAATAAATGCGTTACGGTGGAGGGATGAGCGCAAACATACAAGCTCAAAACCGGGACAAGGCGTGTTCTAGGAAGCTTCGTTACTCGGTAAAAATCCTCCATGGGCCAAAGTTGTTAAGACGCATAAGAAAATTGTCACAAGGCTGGTGAATAAGGTATGTAAGTGCGGTTGATAGAACACACAATGAGTTAGCGTCCTTCGATGTAGTTTAGACATTTCGATGAGGAATTTTCAACTGTTTTGAAGAGGAGTCACAGAAAAACGCAAAAGGAAACTCCATTGGGGTACCTTTTGATCGATAGTCTAGTCGGTTCGAAAAGGGTAAACCAACGCAGACTAGGCGTCAATTCAAAACCATTTTAGCAAGTGGCGTACGAAAAGGACAAGATCATTCGACTATTTTTTCATTTTTAAGAAGTCTGAAAAAGCTTAACTATGGACTCCGTCGAGAATGTTCTTAATTTGTTTAACAAGTGTGAAAGAATAAGGTCACTGCGTAATCTTTTCAATTTTAGGGAGTGAAAGGGCTTAACTATGGACTCGGGGGTTTCTTTTTCGTAACTTTAGTCCCTCGGTGAAAAGGAATAAAATTATACGAGGATACTCTTCTAAAGAGTCGAAATTCAATAGAATATTCGCTGTTGTCTGAGTTGGCCGTTAGGACTGAAAAAGGGTAAACTACCACCAGAAAGACATGACTTCAAATTTCAATTCTAACAAGCGTGAGAAGGGTCACAAGATCACTTTCGGCAAAATATTTTCATGTGAGAGGGTCTGAAAAGGGCTTAAAGGAGACCCATTATGTTTTGGGAATCGGAGGTAAGACAAAGAGTGAAAAATACCCATGCAAATGAGGCTCAAATCCTTATTAAAGGAAAGACTAACCATCTTTGAGGACTCCAAAGAGCCTACTATGTTTGTCCGGCTTGACATGGACACCATAATGCAACCGAAGGGAATTACCTAGAACTCTGTGATAGCTCTACCAATTTACAACACTACAGAGAAGAAATGATGGTTCCGTGTCTATGGGATGGAGTTGATCCTATATTGGCAAGAAACAAAACTGGTATGAGATGCAACAGTGGGATGAAATCCTACCCTATATATGCTCAGTGATTTTGATTTTTTTGCATAGGTGTCTGTTGTATTTTTTTTTTTTCTGAAACTCAATGAAAAGATGTCCCAATACTGATCAAATCCCTCAATGTGACTCGGAACCACTCAAAATGGTTTTGGTATAAAGAAACGGAATAAAAGGGGCCAAAGGGTGACAAAAAGAGGTAAAAAGTCTATAAATAGAAGCCTAGAAACTCATTATATCTGTTGCAGGTTGGATATTTGTGGAGCCAAAATAACCTTGCGAGAGATGCGTGATTAGAGCGATTCTGATGGATAAACAAACTTACGCTTTCGGACCAAGTAAGTGAAAACTCCCTCATCTTACATTTCAATACGTCATTTATGTATTTTAGGTTGATTTTGGGCGACCGTTGACACAAGAGATTGACCCCTAATGGAAACGTCAGAGAGCGACCCTTGGTGTAGTCCGAGGCTGCCGTAGTTACTAACTCAAATGAAAAAATGACTTATTGCAAGATCTAAACTCTTTGCTTTGTGATTTTTGCGGATGTATGTTCATTGGAGAGAGGGAACATGAGGAGCTATACATCTTGGTCAAGGAGGAACCTATGGCCATCGTCGCACCGAAACAGTGTGGTTTATGGAAATTCTTACAGTTTCTGTTTATGAGGGCACAACCAAGACTGCTCAATGCTCTTGTGGAGTATTGACATCTTGATGCAGAGGCCTTTATGATAGAGGGGCAATCCTTTGTGCCCACCGAGGGACATCTATTTTTTGGCGAGACCTCTCGGAGAGGGAACCCATTAACTGCGATTTTTTCTGGTGAATGAGTTGTTGAAGAATATTGCGTGTTGGGACCAATCCGCAGGTTCCTGGATCTCGGTTGGCGGTATCACCGATAACCTCTGAGACTATCTTATCGCTCATTGGGCAAATTACGACATCCTGGTAGAACCTTCGTATGTAGCGCCTGAGATGAAAATATGCGATTCGATTTCCATGAATGCACAAATCTATAGTAATTACCACGAATTTGCAAGAGCATGAAGAGACGAATTAATGATTTATCGTCGGTGGACACCACAGGAACCGGGTTGAGGACTATCTCTTGCTCATTTTTTTGAGAGAGTTCCATGTTTCAGTGCTCGGTTGACGGTACAAGGACATCTGGCGACTTTCCCTCCAGTATGTAGATGGGCAGCATTAACGCGTATTGATTGAGGAAGAACGTGGAGGCCTTACAATGATGACTTCTTTGCTTGAATTTGTCGCGGAAGATCCGCGGATACCCATCGCCGCGGGGATCGGCTTTCTCCGAGGAGATCGATACCGATTACCTCTGGTGAGGGCGAGGGGAGATAAGGTAAAATCTCCACACAATAACATTTTTTATGCATGCTTAATTTTTATGTCTTTTTAGATATATATCATGTTTTGGATAGAAAGTTTGATGGGTGTACCTTGTATTGCGCGTGCGGTGCTGGGACCGTCACGACTGCCGCTTTACGCAGGCGGTATGCTTGACCCGGACGCTGATACCCGCCAGGGAACAACGGCCGGCCCGAGACCCCTACGGCGGAGAGGGATCTTGGCGGATTGAGAATAACTTCAGCGAAGAGCTCACAGCACTATTTCCCTTATTCGAGATGGAAGGTTGCAGCCCTCCATGGAACACATATGGTGGGGTTACCTGGGACATGGGTCCGATTGTTTAAGCGGTTGGGTGGTATATGATTATAAACGGGGCCCATGGGCCTTAGAGCAGCTTTGTAGACTTTTATGTGCCTCGAGAGCAGCATTATGTATATTTTTGAGGGCATAAGCCCGGTGACTCGATTATGGTTCCCATTTTTTTGAGTCGCTTGCATCCATCTATGTACTATAGTGATTTTATGATGTATATATAGGTTTTCTTTGCGCATGTCTTTATGGATTATGTGTACAAAATGTATTTACGCCATGTACTGATCATGATCTTCTTTATGTGTGGGCAAGATGTCAATCTAAAATATATGATTAACTAGAGTATATGTGATTTGATTTAGACTCCTCGAACGCGAAAATATGTAATATAATCAAGGTTGTGTCAAAGAGGCGGTACCTGAAGTCGTCAGTGTAAAGTAGGTTCGTGCATGCGGTATGTTCTGTTTAGTTGCGACACAACCGGTTGAGCATCTAGATGGAAAATAGGAGATGAGAGATACCCAATGACAAAGCGTCCGGAAGCAACTCAATGGCGATGCTATATTCGGCAACATTGTTTGTGGCGTCACCTAAGCATATACCTCCATAAGATAACAAGCCCGATACGTGGTGCCAAAGATTACCCAAGGCGGAGGCAAGCCTCCGCGTGTGTCAGTACTCTGTCCGCATATCCAATGAACATCTCGGACTCACTTGACGTAATACGCCCTTAGTGACGAAAGATAACATTAAAAAACACGTCCATGACACGTTTCTTCAAAAGAAACAAAAGAAAGTAAAAGCACAAAGACTATACATATGTTACAAAAGTTACCCACGGTGACCCTATCAGTAGTACTTCTTGAGGGTAGAGCCCATTTCTAGCTCCACCAAAGCATTCCCTTCAAAATCGACGGGCGATAAGCACCCTTTTTTTTAACACCTCTTTAACAATGAAGGTCGAACCACATGGGTTTAAACTTTCACGCCCCGAGGGGGTCTTATCTTGGTGGTAACCAAGAGACAAGGTAAACCCTCGAGAGAAAACCGAGGACTGAGCGGACCTATCGTATTGACTATAACCTTATGTTTATGAGCCTCGTTGGCGATTACGCATCCATGACGGCTGTTCATCAAGCTATAGGTGTTCTAACCGTGCTTTAGCGGAGAATTAATGCGGCAATAAGCATGCTTGCCAATTTTAGAGATGGAATTTGACATTCTATGGGCAAGTTTGCCTCCAGCCCGTAAACGAGATAGAAAGGTGAGAAACGGTTGCATTCTTAGCTGATGTTGGTAAGCCCTTAATGTAAGTATAACATCAAATGCTTGTTTGACTTGGCTGAGTTGATGTTTCGCTATAGCATTGTCTTAAGCATTTTGTTAACGGCTTCCACTTGCCCATTGGCCTAGGGGTTAGTAAGGTGGCCAGTGTTCTGCCGTGGCAAGTTTTGACGTTAGTTCGGTCATCATTTGATTATGAAAGTATTTGTCATGCTTTCGGTGACAATCTCGGGACTCCTAACTGTGCTATGATCTAGTTAAATAAAGAGGAAGTGCGATCTCTCCGGCATTATCCTTGAGCGTCGACATAGCTTTGACCCATGAGTGAAGTAGTCGGCGGCTACAATGATAGCGGTGCTTATGGCGTGGGGGGTTTGCATGTAGTGTAATCAATCCCCACTTGGCGAAGGGATGACGGTGATAACGAAACATGGATATCATCACCAAAGGCTGAAGGATTTGTTGGCGGGCGCCTAACCGTACGACTCAATACAATCTTTGATAAGCGTGGGCGAGAAGTAACGCACGCTCCTTAAGATTTTTGGGCTGTTGCCAACCGGACAAACCGCTTCAAAGCTCTGTATGAAAATCGTTGAGCACTATAATGACCTCCTCGCCAGGTGAACATGACGCAGTATACACCTCGTCGATACAACGTATCATTGAGGTATAGATAGTTCTTGGCACGATGGTTTATCCGTAGAAGCGCTCATCACGAAGAAGGTAGGACACTTCAAAGATGCGGAGATAGATCGGTATATCTCCCGTTACCCGAGTCGATGATTCACGATCAAAAACATATCCCCAGGATGGCGATTCTTGAACTGCGTCTGTATAGCCGGGAAGTTGAAATAGGATTACCGAATAGCGACTTTTGGACTTGAGATGAAGTCTAAGTCAAATTCTTGGAGGATGACCATCCATCTATTGATTTTTTCGCCGATAACTCATTGTGTCAACATGTAATGGAATAGATTCAGCGGCAACGGCCGATTGGTCTTACAAAGCAGAACATAGTATGAGAACCGTTGAACAACATGCTGCCAATGCAAGTTTTGAGATGTGTATAGTTAAGTTTCAGTCCTACGAGGCCACCATTTCAGGTAATAGATTACTTATTCAGAAAATGAATCATCTTCACGGACTAAAACCATGCCTACGGTTGACTTTGCGGTAATGAATAATAAATCCTTATTTATAATTAGGTGGCCGTAGCGAGAGGTGCGGTTGTAGAGGTGTGTTTCAATACGATGAAGAAGCGGCTACTGAAGTTCGTCGGAAGAAAGGAACGTCTTTTTTTAGTAAATGCATGAAGCCCTTAGTAATTTCAGCATAGTTGGCGATGGCGTAAATAAGAAGTTAGCTTACCTTGAATACTTTGAAGTTGTAAAATTGTACTTGGGGAACTGGCTGGATTATATAGCCTCCACCTTGAGGAGATTCGACCATGATCCCTATGGTTGATACTATGAAACCTAAAAGCATCCTGATGTGACGTAAAACTACGTACTTGTTGGGATTCAAGCGAATCCAGGAGAGTAGCGACAACGTTCGAAGATGCGAGGTGTGTTGGATGATGATCTTTTACTAGCGAGTGATGCTAAATCATCTAGATATGCCTCGACTATATGTTTGAGATAGTGGAAAGAAAAAGACATGACCCTTTGGGATGTGGCTCCAACATTCTTGAGACCAAAAGGCATTTTTTAGATGAAGTAGAATGCTACGGACAAATGAATGCCATTTTGTGTTGGTCCTCGGGTTTGATTTGGATTTGGTTATAGCCGAAAAACCATCCATGAATGAAAGGCTTCACAACGGTAGCACTCATCAATGATATGGTGAATGGGTTGGAGTAGTTATCTTTGGACTTTATGCCTTGTTTAAATCAATCGGTCACGGAACGAATCGTGCCTTGTTTTATCGGCAAACGGTTTATTTTAGAGTCGTGAATATAGGCTATATGAACCACACCTTAAACAATTTCTCAACCCTCGACTTTGATGGCACTGATTTCCGGATTAGCGGACCGAAGTTTTATTGAGCGGGCTTAGCATCCGGATCGTAGTGATCTCATGTTCAACTATTTTTCGGATCGATACCCGGCATTTCCTCATCGATAAGCAAAACATCGCGAATTCCTTAAAGATTAGTGTAAATGGATCTACTGGGGAGAAATCCGCTTCGAAGACATTCTCCACGACACTGGGGGTTTGAGAGATATTGATAGGTATCGTTCAGCGATAGATATTAGCCATATTTCCCTCGACATAAATATCTTGTGTAACTAAGAGGTTAATGGGACAAAGTGATCTCCGATCATGGTGATAGTGAATTCTCCTACTTACTCGATTTGAATTGTAGCTTCACGGAAGGAAATATGATGCGTGATGAAGATCGTCGGTTTTCGGACCAGTCATTTCTTCGATTATAGCTTCATCATAAGGCAAGACTAAATCTAACGAATCGATATCGATAAGAGAATCCTAAGCCCAGATAAGCTCAAGGAGTGGATCCAAATCTTTAATAACCGGGAATCGGTCAGTATTTGAAGTTCTTGGACAAAGTATGCCGGTGGTTGATAAGGGCATAGCCATTACCGGCGTGCCACAATCTCATCCATCGTGGATGATGGGGAAAGAAGAGTCCACGGATCACGAAAGTAAGTCATGCGGAAGCTTATTGAGACATGGAAAATCTCATCCTTGTGGTGATTCGATATAAAATTGACGCCCAGGGAGGTGGGTAGTCGAAGGTACCCATCAAATATGGGCACAAACCAACTCCCTACGTTGATGACACCCGGCGGATTTCTCTACCATGAGGCCAGTGGATGCCCCGAGGATATAGATTAAGTCGAGAGAAGGATAGCCGATCAATAGTCACTATCCGACCTTCGTGTGGAAACAAAAAGACCTAGAAAACTGTAGCGATCACTGCTTGCATTGCATAAGTCAACTACGACCCTAACAATAGATTGTAGTCGATGGGGCATCGACTACCTCTACTTTGACACATATGGTTTTCCCTCCTAACTGCAAGGGGAAGGAGGGGATTATGTCGTGTGGTCTAAAATAATATTCCTCAAACACAGTTAATAATGTCAGAGACATAGACAACTCAGGTTAGCCAATGGATTTCCAACATGCGACATAGCATAAAGTGGCATACAAATTACGTAGAGATATTCCATGGGATTTTCATGGGATGAGCTACTACTATCGCGAAACACTGGCGGTGGTAAAGATAGCGGGTTTTAAATTGATCATTATCTAGCATGATTTTTCCTGGGTTACAAGTCTCAGTGGAGCCTAGAGCAGTCAACAAGGCTTTCCTGCGGCGGAAACTTTGGAGATACTCAAAGTGGGCTTACTTAACACAAGGGTTTGAGGTAAATCTTCCTACCCAGTAGTTGACCCCTTTCATTTGGTTGTGAAGCCGGCAGAGCACCTTTTGAATGCAGCGTCATTGTTTCACTAGCGTCTTCTGTGCTGCAGAGAGATGGGATCTCGGCTTCTTTTCCCTTACCGGAGGCACTTGGCTTGCTATATTGACAGCGAACTCTAGTTGTTATGAAAGCATCACTTTTCACCATATATACGTTCGTGAAAGATGAATTGTTTGAGGGAGGGGAGTTTTCTTGGTTTAACCGACTATAGCAGAACGAGTCAAATTTTGCCCATCTTTGAAAGAGTTAGATGACGACTTCATTCTTTGTGTGAACAAACTCTACAGACCTCATAAGTTGAGGGCATAGATGGGTCGGTTGGTCTTCTGCACATAATTTGCATGGATACCTCTCCTTCCTCTTTTACGTGGTGCCCTCCCACCGGCATTATCATTTGGTTTTGATCCCTACTCTTCTTGCATTGTTTTTCTTCCCCTGGGGCTGTTGGTTGGCCTTTGGGTTCATTAAATTCTCTGAATTATTACCCGACGTTTGAGTTGGAGGAAGCGACCAAAGAAGTAAGTGCAGGCCGTTGAGTGTTGTATAGATAAGTGCTGCAATTGTTTAGTCAATTGCTGTTGAGTTAGTTTGTGCGAACCGACATATGACATATACGGTAAGAGCTCATGCGGTTTTATCGAGAATCGATGAAGTAGTTACATCCAGGGAGGATGTTGTACAAAAGACAAGCGAATAGATAGACGGGCCCTCATGATATCTTCCTCGGAGAAAACCCACGAAGTTCACGATGTCTTTGGATAAGCTAACTGAACTAAAGAACTTGGGAATACTCAAGGTAGAATCTTTGGTGGGATGGGTGCAAATAAGACTCTTCGTCGCCACTCGGTCTATGATGATCCAGAGATATGGTCCAGCGGTCGTCACGCTCCCGAAATTAGCTAACAATTCTATGGCGGTATCTGGTGCTGGAGGATGGTTGAGGAAGACCATTGCCGGAGTTCACCAAAGAAAGAATATGTGATGAATCGGAATCTATGTATACATTTAGCTCCAATAAGAGTCGCGTTAAAACAATATGGCCCCAGACGAATCATCTTCCGATTGAGTTAAGGTAGACACCTTAAGTGGAAGAAGTAGTCACGTGATCACGGTCTGGTGGAAGCAGCCTCAAACTTTGGGATGTCAGAGAAAACCGGTAAAGCATAGGAGTAAGCATGATTTAGCGATAAACCAGATCATTCTTTCTTAGTGTCAAATCTGGCAAGTGTATTGTCGCCAAGAATGGTAGTTTAGATTGCTACTGATAGCTGGAATAAAAGGGTCCTAGAGTTTGAATCGCACGAGGTTGCCAAGAAAAGTTTAGTTGTTGTAGGGTTACGGTAAAACCATATTACGACCCGACATAAGGGACTGCATCGGAGGACATGTTGGCTGATTCCCCATGAAGGACATAGGATGTTGGGCATTTCATTGTGTTTGATGGACTTTGGGACGGATTACCCCATGACAGTCCTGATGGAAGAGGCATAAAAGCCTGTCCGGGGTTCCACTCGCTATGGAAATGGGGTAACGACATTCCAGAGGATGGAAAGGATCCTTGTCCTAAGTTCCAAATTCCTACTATATGTGCCCCCAGCACAAGAATAATACCCTGTGCCGGATTAGACTATCCAAAAAATAGGAGTGCCCCCAAATTGGAAAGCACTCGGTGTGAGAGCATTATTACCAACCGCCCCATTCCAAAAAGAACGGTGACGAACCTACAGGCAGAGTTTACGCAGGTGTTCCTTGAATCCCGACTCCAAAAGGACTTGTATGTGCAGGCTACCCGGCGGACTACTGATGCAATCCACCAAGAGAAGGGGACGAAGAAGAGATATGAACTCCAGCGTAAGTAAAAGCATTAAAATGGACAGGAATGCCCCAAGTTGACAACTGCGGAGGGCGTTAGAACTCCTACCCAGTTAAAGTCCGGAAAGTGGATGAAGTGAGTGCGGGACTAGTACCTAAACTAGGCATAAATATGGCAGGACGCACATGCACTAGGTGTTAACCAAGAGGTGTGGCTTGTAGAAGTGATAGATGGAATTCGGTCCAGCATGCGACAGGTTGTGGCGAGGCAGGTAATTGGCGGACCTTGGAGCAAAGGAAAGTTAGGAAGGAGAAGCTTCTCTTGCTGGCGTGCCCGATGATGGGAATGGAAGAATTCCCGGATGAAATGAGGATTTAGTTCCATCAGGTTGTGCGACCGGCGTTCCTAAAATTGTGGGTAGCACAATAATGTTCGTCCAAGTATAAGTGTTTGAGGTTTCAACCAATCCAAGATTGGCGGTCGATTCCTTGGGAGTTGTTGGGCTCCAAAAGCTGATTGCTAGAAAGACCCTTGATGGTTTTAGCTTACGCCTCAATATGTGGTGGCGGGGTACCCGACTCCGGTATAACGGCTGGCGAGTCGAAAACTAGCCATTGACCCCGTGAGCTTTCACGAATCCTCCAACGTGTGAGAATATTCATGACCGCTAAGGTATTCTACAGCGAACAAATAGTAACACTCACTAAAAATAATCCCCTAGCGGATAAATCAAGAAATCACTATATTAGTTGGAAGAGCAGTTACAACAACCAACACTAGAGCAACTTACGGTTACAGAATTACAGCTTTCGAATACGGGCTTACCCTCGGTATACTACGCAAGCGTTGGTCCAGATATGCATTCCACAAATTTGCACGTGAGCCTTTGGTCACGTGTATGTCCCTACAAGAAAGATTGGCGCTAGTTTGCCGACGCGTGAAACGATCCAGAGGCGGGTACAATGCGGTAGTCGGGTAGACCATAATGAAGCGGTGTCGAGCAAATGGTCGAATGGCGGGGATTCCAGATGGATTCGAGACCCGAAGCACAAATCAGCGGAAATCAACGTGAATCGCCAACAAATCCTATATGTGTTCTCCGCTACGCTCGGTCCGGCTTTGGAGAGGTTATCTCATTGCGCTCGCCTACAGCGACCTTGTGTTTTTAGCCCGTATTTAGAGGGGTCCCGGATAACTTCATAGCTGGAATTTACACTCCTATTGGCCGATCAATGTTTGGTTTGGGTGGCGCGGAGAATTTACTCTCAACCCTATTCAAGGCCACATTCGAGCTAGTGTATGCACCCACAAACAGAAAAGTCCGAATTGCTTTTAACATTAGCGTTGCGCAATGGGATTTTTAAAGTCACAAAGTACGAAAGTGGCCCGATGGTGTGTAAAAACTCAAAGCAAAATGAACAAAATGTGTGAAAACAAAACTTTTACTAAAATGCAAAACCAACAACTTTTCAATGAAAGACTTCTTTTCTTTTCAAATTTACTGATATTTCATGCAGTAAATAAGGAGAAATTTCACTCAAATCTGCGAGCTACTTATACTCAAAATACACTGCAAAAACTTATACTGAGACTCTTTCCCTGTCGATATGCAACAACACAATCTTTAAATCAAGAGAAGATGAAACAAAATTTATTTATTTTATTTTATTTTATTGCAAAATAGCGCCAACAAGGAAAAATGTTGATAAGAACAAAACCAAAGAGAATAAAGAAAACTTCGGCAAGCGGATCCTAAACGAATCGAACTTCAAAGATGCAAAAAAGTAATCAATAAAGCACCGATTCTAACGCTTGCCTAAAAACATAAAACAAATGTGCTTTCTTTTGTCTTTTCTAACAAAATCAACCAACAAACACAAGCTAAGGATAAGATGCCCCAACTGGCTGTGCAGCTCGGACTCCTTGAGAGGAGCTCTCACCGCAGTGCGGGATGGTATTTGCCCACCAAGATGAAAAGCCTGTCGGGCCTTGTTGTCACCAATACGACGCAGCGTGCAAGCGATGCTGATCAAAGCTGCTCGGTACGCCAAGCTAACCCTAAATAGGCCGTTAGATTACGTATTAAGGCGAGAAAAACAACACCACGAGGCATTAGACTGAAAAAGGCCTGCGGTATTGACAACGGGGTCTAAAGCTTAGGTGCCTTAGCCTAGCAGAAGGAAAATTTGCAAAAGAAAATAAATGCAAATATCCAACACAATAGAGCTGGTGAAGCAAGACAATAAACCAATCAGACCAGGACAAGATCGGAAGAAACCCCCTGAAGGTAAACCGTGAGGAAGAGGAAGCGCCTCACCAGGCCTTTTGAATGCTACGACCAGGCTGAGTTCCAGCGGACTCTGGTCGGCGCTTGGTTACACGTCTTGAGGGCCTTATGCATCGTGGGTACCTTGTCGGGAATCAATGTGAAAGCGATGAGGCCGGTATGGCGGTTCCACTTTGACCTAGCGAGAAAACAAAGAAAACAACAAAGAAGCGAAGAAACTCAACTCTTTGAACTGCAAGAACCTCTATTAAATCCAGCCTAAGAGTGACATATCCCGATTGGAGTCGCCGAATTACATTTGTGGGGTATTCTACCCTGGGACTAACAAGCTGGGGCTTTAAACTTGTATGCAGATCATGACCCTTCACAAACTACTTTTAACCTTCTACCCCAACCTAAAACCACTGCAACAAACAGGGAAATACCTACTAACCTTTTTTTTATCGACGGTTGGTGTAGATCTCCAGTTGAGCTTTATCCTGTTGCTTCTGCTTCTCCTTCCAAAAAAGCGATCCTGCAATAAATACAAAACTATGCATGCATGCTATTGTTCTACTAGAGGGTTAGAGATTAAACACAAATCTCATAAAACATATAAGACTCATGTAATTGGGACGGGAAACACTATTTTATTGAAATCTCAATATGAACCAACTTACAATGATTATAGAGACCGACCACCATTCCTCGATCATGATCCTAGGCTCCTCCTCTTCTTCGTCCTCCAATTGCTTTGCTTGAATTCTCCTAAACTTGAGGAAGGCTAAAGGGTTGGGACAACAGTATAACAGAATTAGGTAGAGTTTCTTTGCTATGATTTTCCCTCACTGGACTCCTACCCCTTCTTTTTATAGGCTAGAAGGGGCTAAGGTTTTGGACGAACCCTCAACCACGCATGGTCGGGAGTTTCAATTAAATCACCCAAAGCTTTTCGTCTGAACTTTCGATTTTTCTTTGTTAGGTAAACCACTTGGAACATATGATGGGCCCCAGCCAGCGTTCATAGCGTCTGATAGAAGGGGCAACAAAGCGTTTAACCGTAATATTGGTTGGTGGTTGCCCATTTAAGTGGTTTTCGGGTTTATTCGGCCTTGGCTGGCGGAAGAGACATGAGTGGCGTGGGTTGCTTATTTTAAGTGGTTTTTCAAGGTTTTATTCAGCATGGCTTTGGCAAGGAAGAGACATGAGTTGGCCTGATGCCAGATAAGCCTGTGTGGTGCATTTTAGGGTTATAACAACTATGAAGGGAATGAAAAAACGTCATGCAAAGAGGCATAATAAGTCTATGAAGGGAATGATATAGAACAAGAGGTTTCAAATATATATTCATTTATTTAGTAAATCATATATTCTCCCTAAAACCCATCTATTCTGTTCAAATTTTAGGCTAATAAACTACACCAAAGATGACAAACTATCATTCAAGCTACTACCAAGTACCTTATGTTGTCATATATCACCTAGGATGGATTCATGCTAAATAATTCTTGTGTATTGCATTATTTGATTTTGGTGAGTGTTGGCGAGGCTTAGTCAACGACACCAATGTAATAGAGCAAGTCGAATAAAGAGGTAGTTGAATTAGTCGACCAACCAAGGTAGTTATGATAGTTACAATTATCTCCATTGATGTAATGTATAATAGATACAAATACGAGATGAAAATAGGTTGGATTGTTAACCATACATTAATAAACACTACTTATTGTTGGTGACATAATTATTATCACCAAAAAATTGCTCAACAAGTTATACAGTTGATCATTGGAGAAGTCATCAGTTTAATCCACCAAATGGCATACTCTCAGAATTAACATGCCTTATTCAACAAGGCGAAAAACCATGGAAAGTAGGTTTTTAAAAATTTGCGCAAGCTGCCAAAACTCAGTCAATGCCATTCGTGCATGCTAGCGTGGGTGTTGGTGCGCAGTGGGAAGACTCGAGGTTCAACATTAATTCAGCAACAAAGCCCTAAGATATTGGCCCTTTTGGCATCACCCGCAAGTAGGTGAAGTCTCACCCGAGGTATCTATGGGGACTGTAGGAACCAGGGTTCCGCAGTCATGAAGGGATGGGAGGCATTCATCACAACCATTACACCTAACATCTGTTCACTATACCTTATGTGTGTAGAAACATAAGAACAAATAACATATTAATATTAACCAAACATACATTATGTGGGGGCAATAAACAAAATAGTAAACACATCACAACACATCATAATACATATACACCAAGATTTAACATGGTTCACCCAAGATGGGTTACGTCCACAATGGCCAAATTCTTATATTATTCATAATCATCTCTTACAAAATATGCGCACTATGCTCATACATGATATCTTAGTTATACCGCAAAATTCCCTTTTCATTCGTGCATATAGTGCACACTTAGCTCTTTTTACTCACTCACATATTCTTCTCTTTTTAGCTACCACTTATACCCAAAACCCATATATATTTATACATTCACATTAGGTATCAGTCCATTTCAAAGGACCAAAATTCCTAACAAATTCTTAGCTAACTTCCTTCTTTCATGTGCGCTGATACTGGAAATGCATTAACTTCCTTTCCTTCTTCTACATGCGTTCCTGCGCAATTCCAAAAAGTTATCCCAAAATGCCTGTCCCAACAGGCCCCCAACACTAACTTGTGGCTCATTCCAAGCCACTTAGTTCTACTGCTGCGCTCCCTTCAGTGTCGCAATGAGCTTCTCAAAAGTATCCTTTGCTATATTTTCCTTTGATTGTACTTCTTATGTCACAATATCATTTACCGTCTGTGCAATAATAGGGTTCTTCAACTTCTCTGCACTAGCTTGCGTTTCTTGCTTCACTATGCCCTATGCTACCACATGTTATTTTGTCACCATGAAGGATTCCTCCTATAGTGGCTCCAAATTTTGCACAAGATTATGTTGTTTCACTCTAATTTGGTTTATCTGTTGGTTCAACTACCTATTCTCAATGATTGCATCATTCGCTCTATTGGTGGCATAGTGTTCATTGTATATTTGATATTATGTTCCTTCTCCTTCACAGTCTATAACCTTTGTTCCAATGCTTGTATCTCTGCATTCTCCAACAACTAAGTCCATACTTGTGTTCTTTCTTCATACAAATTCATACATTCTTCATCCAATCTCTTGATGTTCTCTACTGTCCTCACAAATATCTTCTCCCTTTTCTCTCTTTCTTCAGGTGGCGTACTTGGTGTAGTGCACGCTTACAAGTATACTATTTTTGCACAAAATCCCTGAATAGCTTCACTGATCTTCGTTACTCGCTCTTCCAATGGAGTATCTACTTCCATTGGTATCTCTAGGAAGTTGTTGTATACTTTCTACGCTTCATTTTTCAACCTTCCTGCTCTCTGTTTAGCCTCGTCCCATTCTTGCACCAGTCTACTATATCTGACATGTAGTGTTGCATTGTCCTTGTTCAGTTTAGCCAACTCCATCGTAGTTGACTTTGCATGAAACTAAATTTCCTGTGTTACACTTGAGTGCAAGCTATGTAACACATTCATGGGTAACTGAGACAACACTAAGTCAATATGACTTAATGCCCATGCATGCTCCTCCATCTCTGTGGTGGGGAACTCTAATGCTCCTTCTGATATCTTCATTACTCTGCACTTTGCTGATGTTGATGTTTGTGACTCTATCATCTTGGTTGTACTCTTAGTCATATCGTCCTCTCCCATTCTAACTAGTGCCAACCTTTGTTGATTCCAAAAGTTGGCGTAGTGTCGCTATCTATGTCTACACATTTGAGTCCATCTCCTCCTACTTTTGCGCAACTCACATAAATAATTCTTCTATTACTTCCTTTAATTGATATCCTATTTTCTCTAAGTCATCCTCTTTCAAGGATTGGATGGCTACTTCCTTGAAGGATTTCCTCTTCTTATGATTTTGATTTGTTCTTTTCTTTGGATGTTCCTTCCTCTTATCTCCAACGGGCAGTGGGATTTCCTAAACTTCACCTTCACCATTTCCCTGTTCTTCGTTTTCTCGTCTTCTTCTTCTTGTGTCTCTTTCTTTGGTTGTGTCTCCTGTTGTGTTGTTTCTATCATTGGGTTATCCACTCTTCATCCCAATAGTTTACAATTTGGATGATGTCTTTCTCTATCACCTTGTAATTTGTTGGCAACCATTGTTGATCTACATCCTTCTTTGCCTGAATACACATATGGTGTTTCTCTGCCTTAAATCGTGCAATGCACTTATAAGAATCAACTATCTGCGGTTGAATGTGCGATGTGTCTTCAATACATTGAAAAATAGTCTCCTTATAGACATAGAAGGTTATGTTATTGTCCATTTGTTTGTTCTTGTGCACAATATACCACAAAGATACATATCTTGCTGCCAAGAATGGTTTTTGCATTCCTTCCAGAAACTGGGTCTCTTCTGGCTCCCTCCAAGCAATCAATGCTATCAAAATTAATAACCACGTATAATGGAACTCTGAGCCTTTCTCCCATGCCTCCCTGTAGTCCACTAAAAACTGATTCACAAGAAATTTTGACCAGTTCATCATCACTCTTATTACACATTTATCCGCTAATAATATGACTCCCACTGGAACCTAGTCCTTGTGACATTTTCCTAATAGATTACAAGCCAACACATGTGTCAAAAATCTTATTGTATCATCATTGATGCTCGCAACATCTAGTCCACATGCTCCTCTATGTGCACCATATTTTTCCTTCATTCTTTCTGCTAATACTTTTTCCTGTGTCTTGTCTGTAAAAAATGGTAGAGGGTCTTCCCCTAATGATGGAAATCATGTAATTCGTGCAATCAAGTGTGTGTTGATCGAAACTAGTCTGTCCAACCATAAAAATCCTCCATGGATTCAACTCAACAATAATTTGACACAAATTTTTATCTCCACGCTCCTTCCAAAATGGGTTATCTCCAACATATTTAGTATTCATGTTCGCTGCAATATTTCCACCCATTCCTTCAGATAAACTGTGATTACAAGTGATCCAGGGTTGATTCCTGCTGTAGCACACCTTTTCTGCTACTTTGTTTAATCACTCTGATACCAAATTGTAGCGCACCTTTTCTGCTACTTTGGTTTAATCTCTCTTAAAAGAAGACTATAACACCATTTTGTACATAACTCATACAGATGTTATTTAACCCACGTGCATTTAAACAATAAACACATTCAACACAGAGTATTCATATGAATTACTGCCATAATCAACAAGCAATTAGCTTTTCATATTAATTCATATACACAGTGGAAAACATGATACATAAGCAACATAGTCATGCAAAACATGATTAAATCATAATCAGATACTTATATTTATCAATGGTAGATTCCACCAACCAAGTTTAGGCCTTCCATGACCCTCCCAACCTTATACCACACTACTCATCATCTCAGCAGTGGGTCACCCCCGAGCTGGGACTAAGCTCCACCCCAAGGCAAGGAAATCTAGGCTAGGCTGAGGTTACAGGAAAAAAAACACACAACCACAAGGAAGGGATTCTCTCCAAGGAACCTCCCATGCTCACTGCCCACAGAACCTCATTCCCCACATGCTTGTTCCACCCCAGGAGAATACACCTTCTTTGTCACCTGGACAGTCCTTCGGCTGCTAATATCCCTTGCCTTGGGTTACAGGAACAGGCCGTACCGGAAGTCTCCGAGCTCTGTGGCAGCTACAAGGTTCCTTCCAGGAGTCCTCTCCTTCCTTCGCGCACTCTCTTGCTTGGAGAGAATCTCTCACAGGCCAACAACCTGTTCTTCCAAACTCAATTACCTCTCTCACCTGGAGAGAGCATTGCAACACTGGCCAACACGACCCCACACAGTCCAGCACTGCGTGGTCACAACAACTCACGGGGAAAATAGACACGGGCTTCCCAACAGGTTCAACAATGGATGGTCACTTCTATTTCCCAATCTGCCAGCATAGAATAGATTCACGGTCTGGTTGTCGGGGATGCGTGACAAATAATCCACGCAGGGTCAACACAGGTTCGAACTGTTCAGACAGGGGTGGTACTGGCTATCTCAGAAGTCAACCCAGGATTTTCCGGCTTTCAGGGATGCACCAGGGTATTCTTTTTGCAGAGGTCCGATCATTTACCTTCAGACCGTCAGGTAGAATGGAGGAGATCCCCTCTCACGGCTCTTCCTGGCCGTTTTATTTTCATGCACCAGGGTTGAAACTTGTCACCCTTGGAATTGCATGCGTTCCATCAGCATGCATCCCCTTTTCATGCTTACCCTTTCCAAAACTTAGGATGAAATGAAACATAAAATGCACATGTTCTTTTGGAATAATATTAAAATATTATTCCCAGGCTTAAGCCCCCTAGGCCTAGCCCCTAGGCTCAACACATAGCCCGTTTCCCACCTTCCAGCCCCTAATTCCTTTCCCACTATGTGGATGCTTAGTCCCCCTTCACTCATTCATCGTGGTCGGTCTGCACCTAGCGGTGTTTATATTTTATTGAATGTTCTGCATACATACAAGTACAACAACAGGCTCCTGACCTTCAACACTTAGGCTCCCTGGCCTAACAAACACATAAGTCTCCAGCTTATAAGAACTTGGCTCACCAGCCTATAAAACATAATGACAATTCCTTTCAGAACTTGGTTTACAACGGGGCTCGGCCTTGGGTAC
>SNQJ01S0020809.1:69112-80576 GCA_010110895.2 Picea sitchensis
GGGTTCCTTCCAGGAGTCCTCTCCTTCCTTCGCGCACTCTCTCACCTGGAGAGAATCACTCATAGGCCAAAAACCTGTTCTTCCAACCTCAATTACCTCTCTCACCTGGAGAGAGCGTTGCACCACTGGCCAACAAGACCCCACGCAGTCCAGCACTACGTGGTCACAACAACTCACAGGGAAAACAGACACGGTCTTCCCAACAGGTTCAACAATGGATGGTCACTTCTATTTCCCAATCCGCCAACATAGAATAGACTCACGCTCTGGTTGTCAGGGATGCGTGACAAACAATCCACGCAGGGTCAACACAGGTTCGAACTGTTCAGAACAGGGGTGGTACTGGCCATCTCAGAAGTCAACCCAGGTTTTTCCAGCTTTCAGGGATGCACCAGGGTATTCTTTTTGCAGAGGTCTGATCGTTTACCTTCAGACCGTTAGGTAGAATGGAGGATAGCCCCTCTCACGGCTCTTCCTGGCCATTTTATTTGCATGCACCAGGGCTGACATTTGCCACCCTTGGAACTGCATGCGTTCCCTCAGCATGCATCCCCTTTGCACGCTTACCCTTTCGAAAACTTAGGATGAAATGAAACATAAAATGCACATGTTCTTTTGGAATAATATTAAAATATTATTCCCAGGCTTAAGCCCCCTAGGCTTAGCCCCCAGGCTCAAAACTTAGACCCTTTCCCACCTTCCAGCCCCTAATTCCTTGCCCACTCTGTGGATGCTTAGCCCCCCTTCACTCATTCATCGTGTTCGGTCTGCACCTGGCGGTGTTTATATTTTATTAAATGTTTTGCATACATACAAGTACAACAACAGGATCCTGGCCTTCAACACTTAGGCTCCCTGGCCTAACAAACACATAAGTCTCTAGCTTATAAGAACTTGGCTCACCATCCTATAAAACATAATGACAATTCCTTTCAGAACTTTGTTTACAACGGGGCTCGGCCTTGGGGACACTACACCTACACATAAATAATTATATGGCGCTAACTTTGGAAACTTATTTAAATATTCCACACCATGGTATGAATACCTCAGGTTACCTATTTCACCTAACATATCTCCCTCGACAGTGGCCCCAGTTGGAATCACTGGTGTAACCATGTCATACTTCTCCTCCTTCTGTAGTCTGACTTGTTTTGCTGTCAAATTTATTGGTGGAACATATGCTCTGGGAAAGTTGACTGGCTCGAATGCCTTCTGGGTTTCTTCTTGTGCTGGTGTTGTTTCTTTCTTAGTGCATGTCTTCTTTGTCCCTAACGTAGAAGATGTTTCTGCACCTTTTTATTAAATTGTGCGACAAAATGGTCTTCCTCTAGTTCCACCAATTCTAATAGTCTTTTCTCTACCACACCATAATCTGTAAGCTCTGTCAGGGCGACAATGCGTAGACTCAAAAAAATGAAATCCACAAGCATAACTGCTTCCTTGACACATACTAAATGGAATGGTATATTTCCTATCAACTTCTTACATGTAGTCCTATATGCCCATAGTACTTCAAGAATCCTCAAATCCCAGTCATCTCGATTTACATTACATATCTTCATCAACGCATGATCTAGGATCTTCTTAAATGATTTGTGATGTCCCTAATCCAAATCCCTTTGTAATTGTACATATAGGTTGGTGAGCCATCGGTACCAATTGTAAATGAAAATGTACAAATAGGCTGGTGATCCATTGGCACCAAGTTTTAGTTCACCTGAGTAGTGCACGAGAATTGTTATCAAATAAAGCGTGCACACATTTCATAGTGATGTGTGCACCTGGGTAAGTGTGCATGGTTTCACATCAAAGGAAGGGTGCACACATTTCATAGTGTTGTGCACACCTGGGTAAGTGCGCATGGTTCCACATCAAAACAAGGATGCACACATTTCACAGTGTTGCACACACTTGAGTAAGTGCATTGGGATTACCTGGATTTGTGCATGAGACCGAGTTATATATATATATATATGGATGTATATATATATGAGGTCAGGGAGCCTATGCGGTTATGAGGCTGGTGAGACAAAATGCAAATAGGCTAGTGCATATATCCATGTAAAATGTAATCATACTCAAGTTATTAATAAAGTCACATCGTTGCACGCAGACAAATCAGATGAAAAGAGATGTGGGCTAAATCCACAGAAAAAGGGAAAGGGGGGGACTCAAGTCCTAGGGAATATTTTATTAATATTCGTGATAAGTGTAAGTTATGGATAATTGTTGATGTTTGGACAACATCGGGAAACATTCTCTTAGATTAATAATTAATAATATAATTATTGATTATTAAATACCATATATAATAAGTAAATGATAACAATAAATAGTTATTTATTATCCAAGGGACACATCCTTTCATGGATGGTCACCATATGTTCTCTATATATGGAACACTCATCATTTTAATAATATATTGATCATATCTCATATGAATAAAAACAACATGGTATCAGAGAGGGACTGGGCTTGACTCCTTCAGAGGAGGGCCCAAGAAAATGAGAGTAGAGTAAAATGTTGGGACTCTTAAATTTACGGGTTTGTTATAATCTCTATGTACAACATATTTAATTTTTACTCCTTCCTGAATTATAGAAAGAATTCCATAAATTATGGTGGGAAATAATTTCTAGTAAAAATGTCTAATTACCTAAATATGAGGAATGTACTGCATATTTACTTCTACCTATATTTATGCTAAGAATCACATGAATTATGAAGGAAAAATTTATTAAAGTCAAATACTTTGTGGATGTATTATAACCAAATTAATCTTTGAGAAGAAAATTGAATTAAATTTTAAATTTAATTTCAAAGAGACGTGTCTTTTTGGATCAATCTAATGTTACTATAAAAAGACACTTGAAAGACACAACAATAGACACACATATTTTTTCTCTCTCACACGTGGGAAGTGATCTAAGGAAGAGACTGAAGTTTCTAAGAAGTTTAAATTTTACGATTTACTTAGTGATGTTCTAGTGTTTACTAAAGTAATATCATATATCATTGTAAGTAATTACCACTTGCGGAAAATTGTGCTTGTTTAATTTAACACTAGAAAATCAACATGGTTAGCCGTATGACATTGAGTATATGATGAATGTGTGTTGGTAGATGTATGACATCGAGTATATGATGGATGTGTGTTGGTATATGTATGACATCAAGTATATGATGGATGTGTGTTGGTCATAGTAGAAGACATATTATTTGGAGGGTCACTGTATATAGTTGTGCACATGATAAATTGATCTCCTCTAGGAGATGCTTTTTGTTGTTCTTGTTTCTTGTTTAGAGAAGGTCACATGTAATATCTCTGATAAGGAGCCATAATGACAGTCGTAGGAGGTAGACATGGAGGGAAAGACCTTCCAACATGATATTAAGGAGAGACATTACTAGACAAGATGCTCAGAGACAGGAAGTCTCTAGGAGAAATGTACCTCCTAGGACGGGACCATGCTTGATAACAGAGATAGTTCCAATGATCATGGATACAAGAAGTCAAGACCAATTGTATCACAACTATGGTAGATCTAGTAGAGGAGGGAAACACATTGTGAGACTCGCAGTGAGCAGGGGTAGCAGTCCTAGTACATGAGTCGAGCCATGAGATGTTGAGGAAGCATGCATGGCAGCAGTTCTAGTGTATGTAGAGGAACTCCTAGAGAGGGAGGCAACACTACATCTAGAGGGAGTAGAGATTGAGTTACCTCCAGAGAAGGAGGAAGAGCTAACTTCAATGTCAAATGGAGTAGAGACAGAGGAGGAGTCACCTCCATCTCCAGAGGGAGTGATGATGTTTTTCAGCTTCCTGAGACATTAGTTTCATGAGGGAACCTCGATATATCAAGTATGGTCCAAGATGACTTAGCATGATCAACATTTACCTATGTTTATATGGGAAACGACATCCATGACTGCAACATATGTTTAGAACATAATTCCTCATAAGACTCTGAGGAACATGATGCCTAAGGAGGCCTTCACCAAGGTGAATCCCTAGGTTGGACACTTCAGGATATTTGGGTGTCCAATATACATTCATGTACCCAAGGAGAAAAGGATTAATCTAGACCCTTCAGGTAGAAAGGGTACATTTTTGGGGTACAATGAGTCTTTGAAGGCATACATGATCTACATCCGCCATGGTCCCATCCTTAGTCCGGAGATAGATTTAGGTGAGAAGAGATGTTACCTTTTGAGGAGGAGGAATTATCCTTTAAGAGATCTAGAGGACCTCACATGGAGATCGATCAAATTGATCCAATTGATCCTGTAGCTCTCAGGTTTAGAGAGTGTTCGAGAGATATTGCAGTAGGTGGGAAGAGACCTGCATGGGCTCGTTAGACTCTACAAGAGGAAGAAGGACACACAACTCCTCATGGTTAAGGAGTGAAAGGACCTGTATAGGTATTTAAATGCTATGTCACAACTATGAGGCATATCATTCATTTTGAGCCTTCACATTTATGAGGTGAAAACTAGTCATCCGGTATGGAGATGTCATGATGGAGGGTATGATGCATCATGAAGAATGATGTGTGGGATATTGTTTTGAGACTTGAGGGGAGGTCTGTAGTTAATTCCAAATGGATATACAAGATCAAACCTGCAGGAGTTTACAGGAGCATCGAGGGGCACAAAATGATATTTGTTGCTAGAGGATTCTCAGTGGGAGGAATAGATTATGAGGAGACATTTCTCTTGTTTCTTGATACACTTCTATCAGAAGAGATATTGTAGTAGGTCGGAAGAGACCTACATGGGCTCGTTAGACTCTGAAGGAGGCAGAAGGATATGCAATTCCTCATGGTACCTTCCGAGTGAGAAAGAGACCTCATAGATATTCATGCTATGTCACAACTATGAGGCATATCATTCATTTTGAGCCTTCCTGTTATGAGGTGAAAACTAGTCATCCAGTATGGAGAGATGTCATGATGGAGGAGTATCAATCCATCATGAAGAATGATGTGTGGGATATTGTTTTGAGACTTGAGGGGAGGTCTGTAGTTAATTCCAAATGGATATACAAGATCAAACACACAGTTGATGGGAGCATCAAGAGGCACAAAATGATATTTGTTGCTAGAGGATTCTCTCAGGTGGAGGGAATAGATTATGAGGAGACATTTTCTCTTGTTTCTTGATACACTTCTATCTGGATGATTATTTCCACTGCAACATCCATGGGTTGGAGAATACATCAGATGGATGTAAAGACAACCTTTCTCAATGGATATATTGAGGAATATGTATACATCGAGCATCCATATGGTTTCATGATACATAAGAAGGAGTCTCATGTGTGTAGGTTGAACAAGGCCTTGTATGGAATCAAGCATCCACCTCGAGCTTGGTATGTGAGGATTGATGAACACCTGATGATTTTGGGCTTCAACAAAAGTGTTGTCAATAAAAGCCTGTACTACAATATTTTTAATGTTGATTCCCTCATTTTGGTCCTCTACATTGATGATTTATTCCTAACCGGTACATAGAGCCTTATTGTTGAATGCAAGTGTGCGTTGGCCTATAAGTTTGAGATGAAGGAACTTGATATGATGCACTACTTCTTGGGACTAGAGGTGTGGAAGAGAACTGATGAGATCTTCCTGATTCAGGGGAAGTACACAGTTGATATATTGAAGAAGTTTAGGATGCTGAACTTGAAGCCCGTGGCTACACCAATGGTGATGAATCTGAAGAAACTAAGTGTGTCTTATTCTAATTCTGACAAAATTGATTCGAATATGTACAAAAAACTAATTGGATCATTGATGTATCTCGTTAACACCAGACCAGTTATTTGTTATGTAGTGAGTACACTTAGACAATTTATGAGTTAACAGAGATAGACACACTAGATTGATGGGAAGCATGTGTTGAGATACATGTGAGGAACAATTGGACATGGTATGAGATATACTTCCAGTATTGACATGAGATTACAGGGATATATTGACTCTGATTGGGAAAGGAGCAGGATGGACATGAAGAGAACCTCTAGGTGTTGCTTCACTTTTGGATCTGCCATGGTTTCCTGGTGTAGCAAGCAAAAAAACTTATGTGGCCTTGAGCATTGCAAAAGCATAGTGCATTGCATTGAGTGTGGAATTCCACAAAGCAGTGTGTCTTTGCAAGCTCCTTGTATATTTATTTGGACATGTGATGGATTCCATTGTTATTCTGAGACATGGTGCAGAGGAAGGAAGTATTGGTGCAATACCTTCCTACAGATGAGAAATTTGTTTATGTTCTTACCAAACCAGGATGAAGTTTGAGTACTTCCATGACAGACTTGGTGTGGCAAATAATTCCTCCCTCGTTGAGAGGGAGTGTTTATGTTTGCAACTTCCTAAGACATTCTCAAGATCATACTCCTCTATGAATGAGTTGAGTTGATCTATGAGGACACTTATCTAATAAGGGATAAGTGGGTTTGGGATTATCTGAGAAGGGATAAGTGTGTTGATCTATGAGGACAACAGACATGTCAAGGGAGTTGACCTTGACATCACACACTATGGGGAGCTGATCCTACCCTAATTTTTCTAGAGGGATTAGCCTATAGAAGTCCACATGGGAGTGCCATGTGTGACAAAAATTCCCCAGATCACGCTCCTTTGTGAACTGAGTTGAGTTGATCTGTGAGGACACTTATTTGAGAACGGATAAGTGGGACACTTATATGAGAAGGGATAAGTGGGGTTGGGCTTATAGCCCAACGTCCCTTATGGAGAGCACACGAGGACATGTCAAAGGAGTTTACCTTGACATCACACACTATGGGGAGTTGACCCTAGTGTGTCTAGAGGGAGTAGCCTCTAGAATTCCACATGGGAGTGCCATGTGTGACAGACCTTTTTCTAATACAATGTTTGTGTACCACTGGTGGAGAATGTGTGTATTTATATAATAGTTGTGTACTACTACAGTGGTTGTGTACGCTACTACGATGGTTGTGTACCACTGCCGGAGACAGTTTCTCTTTGGACAGTAGTTGTGTACTACTACAGTTGTTGTGTACCACTGGCATGAACTCTATGTCACTAGATAGTAGCTGTGTGCTACTAGCAGTGGTTGTGTATCACTGGATAGTAGTTGTGTACTACTGTGGAAATATACCTACCTAGATAAGAGGGAATGTGGATATTTCAACATTGGGAGGACCTTCTCCTAGATTGGGTTGCAGACCAAGGGAGATAGGACACAGTTATTATAAAGGTTCACTTGCGGTAAATGGGCCCAAGCAAAGTCCTTCCTTGATCATGAAAATGAATAATATGGACTCAAGATGCTTGAATTTATTTCCCCATGTCAGTTAGCATAAGGAGGACATTCACTCATAGGTGTGTAATTGTGGTGAAAGATCCTAGTGTGGTCTTTGTCCTAGTCATGGTTATTTGACAAGGAATGATAAATACTCAATATGATATATGCTATTACATGCAGACCTAGAGTGATCCTAATATCAGAGAGAGTCAATTGGCTCATAGGGAGAGCCACATAAGGAGTTTCTCCTCAGTTCAGGTGGGAGAGAGATGTCTCCCAAGACTAAGAGTCAAGTGTCATGAGTCTAGGGTGAGTTTTGTATACTTCAAATACTAGATTGGCATGATGCAGAATGTCTCCCTTGTCGAGAGGGAGTGTTCATGTTTGGATAACGTCGAGAAGACATTCTCTTATATTAATAATTAATAATATAATTATTGATTATTAAATACTATATATAATAAGTAAATGATAATAATAAATAGTTATTGATTATCCAAGGGACACATCCTTTCATGGACGGTCACCATATTTTCTCGATATATTGAACACTCTTCATTGTAATAATATATCGATCATATCTCATATGAAGAAAAACAAGAATAATTGTTTATCCTAAGTTCCCGAGGAATGATAATGGGTCACCAAGTGGCTAAATCTAGTTTTGAAGGTGACATGTGTCCAGTTTAAGGCATGCAATATATATTGTTGGCCTTAGTGTATTTTGGGGAATTCATTTATTTTTATCGCGTGCAGAAGGGGGTCATACCATTTGAGAAAGGATGAGTATTTCCTTATCTACAGAGAAAATATTGTAAGTGTTTTTTGTAGTGTAACCAAAGAGTATTTGTTGTTGAAGAGGTAGGTTTTCAGGCCCGTAAGTAGTCTCTCTAGGTGAGAGATTTACTATTGAAGAGGTAGGTTGTCAGGACTGTGAGTAGTCTCTCCATGTGAGAGATTTGTTATTGAATAGGTGGGTTATTAGGCTTATGAGAATTCTCTCCAGGTGAGAGTTTTGCTAGGAATTATTCCCTGGTTCACTGGGAATTAGTTGCAGGGATTTGAGACTTCCTATTCGGCCTATTGTTGGAATCCTGGAAGGGAAGTGGGGCAGCCGAGGGAATCTTTAGAAGAGAAGGGGCACACTTCCTTGGGTGTAACAAGAATGTGAGGAATAAGATATTGTAGTCTATTTGAAGTAGTGGCACCTTGGATTGAGAAATTTTGTGATTATCAGACCTTATCTTGGTGTTAGGAACCCTTTTTCCCTGGTGGATTTAAGCCCCAACTTGGGGGTGACCTTGGGATTATAGGCATGTTGTAACACCCCAGGTTTTGAACCCCCATTTTAAATAATGTATTGTTACAATGCTAAGAGGCTAGGGTGCCCAAACAATTATTAAAAGGCCAATGTTCCCAATACATGTAATTTTTTTTATCATTATTAATAATAAATACATGGCTGGCTGCTAGACACACAAGGACTAGAGTTATAGGGGGATATGATTTCACAAGAGAGGGGGCTTGAGGGGATACGTGTTTATTCCTTTTTTAATTACCCTTTTTTCCTAAGGGAGGGGATCGGTTATGCGAGCTTCTTGGGGAAGGCCAGGAGGTTCTTGATTCCCCACAAAAATAATTAAACCCATCCCTGGTTTGATTGAAGAGTTGGTCGTTGGTTCGTCCACTTCTTCACTCCTACATTCATACAATTATTTACCTCATGCCCTTTCATGCACTCACTCACCCATTCATTGATCCATCCCCACTTGCATCTCGGTTGGGTAAAGGGAGAGGAAATGTTGAAGATTAGCCACAAGTTAGTTGGTTGTAATGGTCACTGGTGAAATCCAACGATGACTTGGGGTCTGCATGTCTGAGATGCGTTGGTCTGTGCCCTATTTTTCTCACAACTGCTAGTCCTTTAGAGTTCCAACAATGAGATTTTGGACCAGCTGTGCTAGAGACTGAAAAAGGAGAAAGACTGCCTAAGGGACTGCATGGCAGAGAAGGGTGGAGGTCCATTCTCTTGGGTGGTATAGGCTGGGTGGAAGAAAGATGGGTACTTGGATTGTTGTGGGTGATCGGAAACCTATGAGATCTTGAGAGTTGACTGGTTTGGGAACCCAAGTACACTCTGGAACCATCCTTGTGGATTCATAGCCCTGGCTCAGGGGTGACATTGCTGTTGAGATTTGGAGTAGTGGCGTCTACGATTGGGTGGAACGTCCTTGGTCTACATCTAGTTGGTGTTGCCTTTTTATAAATATAGTTTCTCTCTGTTATGGTATCATTTACATGTATATGAATGTATTTCCGTTGTATATTTAATTATCGTTTAATTGAATCTTTAGACTATGCATGATTGTTGACTACTGTTGTGCATATCGTTAAAGTCTTTTCTTTTATGCATCCTTAAATTTTAAAAAGGTATCGATAAGAGAAATAAGTCCAAGGGTGGGCTTGAAGGTAGCATACCCCGACCTGTGGGTGGCCGGGTATGTTACAGTTTGGTATCGGAGCTTCTAGTTGAAACACCGGGCTGGTATAGGTTGGGTCTGTTGGTCAGAGTCTCATGGTTACTGATCAAACTATGATCATGGAGTTGAAAATCTCAGGAGGAATTGCATTGCAGAATCTATGAAGGGTTTAGATCACCAGAGACCCGTTGTAAAGGGTTCGAAGGATCGTGACCATCCATTTCAAATTCAGGAGCGATCACCATTGTAAGATCAGGAGAGGTCTGGGATCATTGGATTGGAGGATAGGTGAACAAGGGTCATCCGATGAAAAGGAAGAAAGGTTTAAGTTCACCACCGTCAGATCCCATTGGAGAGAGAGATCAACGGACAATGGACATTGCGGGGAACCAAGTTTCATGGGAGATAATTCCTCAAGGTGTTCCCACGATCCAAACCACAGTTTCATCGAGGGGTTACGTGTCAACATCAGGAGGATTGTGAGGTGAAAAGAGGGTTACTCGAAACCGTCGATCCATGCCCCCGCAAATTTAAAGGCAGTAAGTGATGTGACATGTTAGGGCTCGAACATCGAAACTCCATATAGACGAAGTAGTTTGGGGTCGTCCATCGTCAAGGAGAGACAGGTGGCGCGAGATACACAACTCTAGAAGTGTGTGGATGAGGAGGAGGTGAAATAGCTGAAGTAGATCCTGACCATCGATCACCAAGAGGTACATGTCAGTAAGTCAGTAACTCTGGAGAAATCAGTTCGAGAGGTTTTCAATTGAGATTTGAAACTCTTGAAGCCTGGAGATTCAGAGAGTCGAGGTAAATCTCGATCATCTAATCATCCGAAATAGATATCAGTCACCAGATCGTCCAAAGTAAATCTCAATCATTGGATCGTCCAAGGTGAATCTGGGTTGTCTGATCCAGAGGAGACGTGGCGTAAATCTATGGATTTCGGGTGAAGGCTCGAAGTAAGACTCAACCATCCGATTAAAGGGGACATGCAACATAATCCTGTGTACTTTGAGGAGGTTTGTAGTTTGAGATTTATGAAACCCGAAGACCCGAAAGGATCTCAGCCATTGATCTGCTGAGAGCCATGTGTCACTAGATTCAAGGATTCAGATAAAATCCAATGGGGCCAGATAAGTTTTGAAATTTGAGATTTTCGAAGTCCGAAGACCCGAAGTAAGCCTCAACCGTCATATTAAAGAGGACACGTGGTGCAGATCCATGGAATTTGGGTGAAGACCTGAAGTGGATATCAATCATTGATCGTGAACGAGGACGAGGACCATTGATCCAATCCTAGATGAAAGTTTTGAAGTCCCGAAGCTCTAGACAAGCACTTTTTTAGCTAAGCGTAGGGTCATGGCCATGGTCATATGCCGATTGAGAGCTTAGGGAAGGAGGGATAAGTGCCGAATTGGTGGTCTTCAAGATAGAAAATCACTAAGGAAGGATTTAGCCACGGTTTCTAGTCATGGTCACCTGGGAAGGTGGTTTGAAGGAAGCACCATAGGATAAAAGTTTGTGTTAGCCAAGGATAACAGGACACTGTTATTTTCGGAGAATGGGGATATGATATCCATGAAAAAAAAAAAAAGAGGCCTATAGCATGGTTTGGATTTTTTTTTTATCATATGCATAATTCTAACAAAATGGTCGCTTGCACATTTTGCAGAATTAAGGGGTTTAAACAC